>CM045558.1:17694082-17851639 GCA_024721245.1 Mitragyna speciosa
TTTTCGTGTAGTAGGAGGCCTTTGTCTAGATGAAGACTTACAGCTTTGCTACCTCGGTGACGAGAGGCGTTCAACTGCAGTCACATGGCATAATAATATTATCCAAGTGTACTCTGAGTAGTCTAAATAGTGTTAGAAAAATCAACTGAAAATCTATAAAAGAAAGTTAAAACAAGAAATAAATAAAAAGAAATAAAGGTAAAGTTGGTTATAATTATAGGCCAATTTAAAGAAGTCAAACAAAATAAAGAAAGCACATAAAGTAAATAGGAATCTAATCATAAACAAGTAAGAAAAATGGGTAAGTGGGTCTAAGCATCTTTGAGATTGCCTCCTCGATCTCCTCCAAAGCCTCTTTCGTGTGGGCTACCCTGTGGTGGAGGAGGTTGCGCCTGATAAAAGCTCTAGTGCTGTTGGAGTGCTCGTATCATCTCTAACTGCTCGTCTAATCTATTCACAATCTGAGCCTCCATCCCCATCATATCACTATGCAAGTTAGTCTTCATCATGTCCACTCTCCCTATCAATTGAGTCTCTATTGTGTCCAGAGCTCTTTGCAACCTATCCCAGTCAAATGGGACAGCGGTTGGCGGGCCATGTGGAGCATATGCTTGGCGAGCTGGTGGTTTTGAGGATGAAGGGCCTGCTACTCCCATGTCTGTGCCTTCATCCTCCTCATCGCCCTCTTCTTCTTCATCTCCCCCTTCTGCCATCTCACTTTGTAGTATTGGACATCCAATAGTGGTAGAAATGAGCTGCGCGCCAAATTTGAACGTCATTAGTATAGAAGTATTGACATAATTATTCGATGTCATCCCTATCACCTCGGCACTCGTGAAATCAACTTGTGCTTCTTGAAAGAGAAGAGTGAGTAAACAAGGGAGTCCAACGTAGGTGTAGCCTTTCTTCTCCTGGCTACATTCTTCATTAAGGATATCCATATACTGGGCAGGGGAACGTTTTGTTTGTCCTCATCACTACCCAAGAAGATGAGCTCTAGGGGATACATATTAGAAGTACGCACTTCATTTTTGCTACTTTTCCTTGGGACCACATTACAGCCAAAGATATACAAGAGGATGTGCTAAAGCGGTTGACACTTACTGGCCAAAATCTTCTGCTCTTTTATCTTTCTGAACTCAACCGGGTACACGTTGAACTTTGCAGCTGAATTATGAATGTCCAAGTCGAGGTGACATAAAAGGCTTTCTTTATGTCTACGTTTCGCCTTCCATTCCAACAATGAAGGCCTCAGCTATGGTACTCCGGTAAATTTTCATTCTTGTGCCCCTTACAGTTGACTTGATGTAATTCCTGCTATATTTGTCTTTTTTCACCACATTGGCATAGAATTCCCTGACTAACTCAGGGTAGATGACGTCTGGGAGATTGAGAATGGGATGCCATCCTATCTAGCCAAAATGCTCGAAGAGATGAAAATAATTCTCTATCAGTTGTACCACAGTTTTCTCTTTTAGAATTTATTTTCCTCATCTGGCTTCATACCAACGCTGGTTTTCCAAAGAGTTGAATCGCGTGTCATCGTATTCTTGTGCTTGTCTAGACCCCGACCCACTGGTAGAATGGGTATTCTTCCTCTTCTTTGATGATGCTGAGGTCATTTTCACCTAAAAAAATTGAAGAGCAATTTACCATTATGTCCAAAATGCAATTCAATGACACATTCTTACTATTAAAAAGCACATTTGTAGGACTAAAGAATGATGCCATTATAAGACTCTCTACTTTCCCACATACCACATGCAAATATTCAAACTTTCAATAGCAAATATTATGCGGGTAGACCTTATTTGTTCATTTAAGCCCCACTTCACTTCCAAATCTAGCAATTCTATTATAGGAAAATGCATAATTTCACCACATTCAAGTCCTCAAATTATTAGTTAACTACAAGTAATTCCCAACCATCACATAAAATAAGAATCTCCAAATTAAACTTATTGCCAACTAAGTCAATTATTCAACCTATTGTAATATTTATGGCTCAAAAACAAGCAATTTTAAGCATAGAAGACTCCATTCCATGCCAAAAATTATGCAATTTGATTATTATTAGCCAAAATTCCAAAAATTTAACCATTCATGTGCAACTAAAGCTAGAATATGATTAACCCATGAATTTAATTTAACTCTGCAACCATAAGCATGATTACTCACAAGTATCAACACAATTTTCCACACAAGCATTCTAACAATAATTCTTGTAATTGAAAATTTCTCAAAAGAATTCGCACAAGTAAGTCAAGTATTTTCCTCATGTGCGATGAAATGTACAGAAGAGTAGTTGAAATGCCTAATGGAAGCATAATTTGAAGCAAGATTTGAACTCTTCTGCTAGACAATTAAATCTCCCAAAAACCCACTTCTTTGCTCAAGGAATACAGGAAAACTTGTGAAATCTAACTAACTAAGAAAGAGTATAGTAAAATATGAGGTGTGTGTAGTGTTTAGGGTTGAAAAATGGTGATAATCAAGAGGAAAGAGGGTGGAGTTTTCGTGTGTGAGGGATGGAGAAGAAGGGAGGAGGGAAAAAGGAAAGAGGGAAATGGGGAAAAACTGCTACGTCTGTTCAATTTTTTCAAAACCTGAAATTAAACTGCACACGTCATGAGAGAGGTTCGCGGTTTCTCACATAGTTCTAATTGACTGACTATTTGGAAACAACTCGCGGAACCAACCATGCGCAGTTGATCACGCGAATTCTCCAATGCTGTAACACTTATCAGACAAACGTGCGAGGAATAACTCAGAAGTCTCGCACAGTTAAAATTTACAAAATTTCAAAACTTTCTAGACACGAACCGTGGCAGGCAACTCACATGGGTTGTCCCGCGATTTTAACAATGAATGTGAAACATTTGAGAAAACGTGCGAGGGGACAATTCACGTTTCATCCCACAAAAATCCCAAAAGTTTATGGACACAACCCGTGTGAGACACTGCACACGTGTCTTCCCGTGGTTTCTTTTGAAAAAAAAAACACTGAATATGAACCGTTTGAAAAAACACGCAAGAAGACTAGTGCAATTTCTCTGGCCTAGTTTCTGGAAGAAAATCGCATGATAAACTGTGAGCGGTTAGACACGCGGTTTGTATAAGTAATTTTCTATGCATATAAAACCGTGGGTGCTCATTGCTGCAGTTTCCATTACTAAAGTTTCTGGACATAAACCGCGTAAGAAACTGCGCCCGATTTTATCCACGGTTTGTGACCAAAAGAAACTGATAATAATGTATTAGTAAACAACACTTAGCCAAATTTTCACCCAATTACACCCAATCCTCATTCTCCTAGACACAGAAATATATCTCACACATTCAAATCAAGACAATGGTACATTAAACTTGCGAGAAACAAGACATTTAACCCTAATCAAGTGACTCATCAGCAAATTAGTGTACTTCTATTTTTTTTCATACTATGTCCCTTGTGTAGTAAGTCTTATCTTCTCCAAATTGACCTGAAATCAAAACATGAACTATGTTAACTTTCAAAAACCAAATAACTAAAGGCAATTCCTAAGAAAAAAATATGAAAGAACAACTAAAAATTGAGTTGCCTCCCAACAAGCGCTTTGTTTAACGTCGTTAGCTTGACATTCTTCAAACACTTTACAGCTTAGGACCAATGAACTAAAGAACCTCCTTCCGTTTCTCCTAAATCTCTTAGTTTAGATATGGCTCCAACCTTTGTCCATTCACCTTGAACGTCCCCTTTTCCTTGTGTGTAATCTCTACAACACCAAAGGGACAAACTTCGTTAACCACAAATGGACCGGACCATCTATATTTCAACTTACTTGGAAAAAGACAAAGTTTTGAGTTGAATACCAACACTTTGTCTCTTGGCTTGAATTTGTTATGTTACTTGATAGTCTTGTCATGCCATACCTTTGTCCTTTCCTTATAGACTCTTGAGTTCTCATAAACCTCACGATGCCATTTTTCAAGTTTATTCAATTGCATAATTCTCTTCTCACTGCACATTGTAAGTCAAATTAAGAAATTTAATGGCCCAATAAGCTTTATGCTCTAGTTCTATCCGTAAGTGGCAAGACTTCTTATAAACTAATCGAAATGGTGTTGTTCCTATGTGTGTCTTGTAAGCTGTTCTATGAGCCCATAGAGCGTCATTTAACTTGACAGACCAATCTTTTTGAGAATGTTCTATGGTTTTTTCTAAGATCCTCTTCAACTTCCTGTTGGTTACCTCGACTTGGCCACTCGTTTGAGAATGATAAGAGGTAGTTAGTTTGTGTGTGACATCAAATCTAGTTAACACCTTTTCCATTTGTTGATTGCAAAAGTTAGTACCCTTATCACTTATAATTGCTCTAAGAGTGTCGAAACGGGTAAACAACCATTTAAGGAATTTGACAACTATTTTAGCATCATTTGTAAGAAGAGCTTGAGTTTCTATCTATCTAGAGACATAATCTACCGCTACTAGGATGTACTTATTTTCATACAACACGGGGAACAGACCCATAAAGTCGATAACCCAAACATAAAAAATCACACAAACTAATATGCTCGATTGGAGCATCTCATCTCTACGATAGATATTACCTTACCGCTGGCAACTAAAACATTGCTTCACATACCTCTTAGTATCTTTAAAGATCCCGGGCCAAAAGAAACTTGAATCCAAGACTTTTTGAGCTGTTCCATTAGTATGATAATGACCACCTACCGGCCCTGCATGACAACGCTTCAAAATCAACTCAATCTCTGAGTTATTCATACACTTCCGAATGATATGATCTGCACAAACACGAAATAGATATGGGTCATCCCACGGGTAGTGTCTCAACTCAGAGAAGAATTTCTTCTTCTCTTGATAAGTCATTCCCTTGGGAAGAATCTGTGAGGTCAAATAGTTAGCTATGTCTGCAAACCAAGGTACATGAATATAAGAAGAAATTGTATAAAATCTCTTACTGAGAAAATCATCACTAATTTCTCCCTCAATTAAGTCTTTTTGTTCATCATTCTCGAGACAAGAAAAGTGGTCAGCTACCAAATTTTTCGCTCCTTTCTTGTCTTTAATCTCAATATCGAACTCCTGCAGTAATAAAATCCATCTAATGAGTCTTGCTTTAGCATCATTATTGCTTAAAAGATACTTGAGTATTAAGTGATCAGTGTGCACTATAACTTTCGATAAGATAAGGTACGATCTAAATTTATCAAATACAAATACTACTGCAAACAATTCCTTCTCCGTTGTGGTGTAGTTTTCTAAAGCCGCCGTCAAGGTTTTGCTTGCGTAGTAGATGGTCGGAAGTGCCTATTCCTTCTTTATCCAAGTATCGCTCCCACTGAAACATCACTAGTATCACACATGATCTCAAAAAGAAAAGACCAATTGGGAGTAACTATAATTGGGGAGTGGGTCAATTTTTCTTTCAAAATTCTAAAAGCACTCATGCAATTTTCATTAAAATAAAAAACCACATCCTTTTCAAGTAATTTGGTTAGAGGATTAGTTATCTTGGAAAAATCTTTTATGAACTTTCTATAGAACCCCGCATGCACAAGAAAGCTTCTGATTGCCTTAACCGAAGTTGGTGGGTACAATTTCTCTATGACCTCTATTTTTGCTCTATCCACTTCAATGCCCTTTCTAGAAATTTTATATCCTAAGACAATGCCCTCTTGAATCATAAAGTGACATTTCTCCCGATTAAGCACCAAATTTGTTTCCTCACATCTTTGTAGCATTCTCTCCGAATTTTTCAAGCATAAGTAAAAGGAATAACCAAAAATGGAAATTTATCCATAAATACCTTCATGATGTTCTCGACTAATTCATTGAAAATAGCTAACATGCACCTTTGAAACATGGCCGGCGTGTTACACAACCCAAAAGGCATTCGGCAGTATGCGAATGTGCCATAGGGGTAAGTGAACGTAGTCTTCTCTTCGTCTTCTGAAGCTATGAGAATTTGGAAATATCTTGACAATCTATCCAAGAAGCAGTAATACTCATGGTTGACCAATCTCTCGAGCATTTGATCAATGAAGGGCAAAGGGAAGTGATCTTTTCGGGTGGCATCATTGAACTTCCTGTAGTCGATGCAAACTCTCTAACTCGTGACAGTTTTCATTGGAATCAACTCATTCTTCTCATTTGGTACTATTGTCATACCTCCCTTTTTAGGTACTACTTACACTGGACTAACCCACGGACTATTAGAAATGGGGTAGATTGCACCCACATCAAGCAACTTAATTACTTCGGCCTTAACTACCTCCTTCATGTTTAGATTAAGCCGCCTTTGATATTGCATTGCCGGTATGAAATTATCTTCCATTAGTATCTTGTGAGTACAAAAGGAATGATTAATGCCTTTAATGTCAAAAAGTTTCCATGAAAGTGTTCTTTTGTGCTCCCTAAAGACTTGTAATAGCTTTTTCTTTTTCTCATCTTCTAGACCCGCTACAATAATCACTGGTAGTTTGCAATTTTTTACCAAAAAAGCATATTCCAAGTGCTCTGGTAACCTTTTTAATTCAAGTTCGGGTGGATTTTTCGACTGACGATTTGAGAACTCCACCTCTTGATCCCTCGATTTCTTCATAAGTTTGGGTACCTTCATATGGCTTTTTGGCTTCTAGGTGAGTCACTTGCTCTGCTATAGTAGGGTGGAGAGTTGCCCCCTTCACTTGAATGATACACGCCTCCAATGGATCATCAATAATAACCTCTTGCAGAACATTAGCCAATTCAGTTTCAATAGTATCCATATGAAAATAGGTATCATCTCTATCTAGAGAATGTCTCATAGCTTCCGATATCTTAAAAATCACTTCCTTATCTTCCACTCTAAGGGTTAGCTTTCTGGCTTGAACATCAATTAATGCTTTAACCGTAACTAAGAAAGGTCATCCCAAGATGAGAGAAATCTCTACATCATCCTCCATGTCCGAATCACAAAATCAACTGAAAAAATAAATTTATTAATTTTAACCAAAACATCCTCTATAATCCCCTTGAAATACTTGATGGACCTATCCACCAATTGAATATTCATCCTAGTGGGTTTGGGCTCTCCTAATCCTAATCGTATAAACATTCTATAAGGCATCAAATTTATGTTTGCACCCAAGTCAGCTAAAGTCTTATCAATAGACAAATTACCAATAAAACTTCCTAGATCTTTAAGTTTTTGAGGTAGTTTGTTCTATAGGATGACGGAGCATTATTCGTTGAGTCTCACAATTGCTAGTTCCACGAGCTTGCTCTTGTTTGACAATAGATCATTCAAAAACTTGGCATACTTTAGCATTTGTGAAAGAGCTTCAACAAAAGGAATGTTAATGTGCAATTGTTTAAAAAGTTCTAAAAATTTACTAAAGCACTCATCCTGATGGTCCTTCTGAAGTCTACTAGGATACGGGATAGGAGGTCTGTACTTCTTCACTACCTTCTTCATGGGCTCCACCTCGGTTTTCTGATCATCATTGTTTTGACTCTCCCCTTGTTCTTCTACATCTCTCTTTCCATCAACCACCAATTCTTTAGCCTTCCTTAGTTCCTCTTTTTGCATTTTCTTGCCACTCCTTAAGGTGATTGTTTTTGCTCGTTCTCTCAGATTAGCATCGGTGTTACTTGGAAGTGTCCCTTGAGGTCTTTTGGATATCAACTTTGCAATTTGCCTAATTTGATTCTCCAAATTATGCATGGAGGCTGGTTGAACCTCAAAGACGTCTCTATACTTTGCATCCTATTTTCAAATGTGTTGATGTACTTAGTCATCAATTTCTCAAGATTTGACTTCTTCTTAAATTGAGGTTGAGGTTGAGATTGTGGTTGGTATTACGGTAGTAGTTGTTGTCTTTGTTGCCCTTGATTTTCTCAAAAAAAGTTTGGGTGATTCTTCCAACCCGAATTGTAAGTGTTGCTGTAAGGGTTGTTTTGTTGTCTTCAAGTATTGCCCATGAAATAACATTGCTCATCCGATTGTTCCATTACATTAATTTTCCGGCACTCCTGGTTCAAATGTTCACCCCCACACATGTAACATTGCATCACTTGAAATGATCTTTGGTTCACAGACATACCATCAATCTTTTTGTTCAAAGCCTCAACTTGGACTGCTAATACTGTGACTGCGTCCACATCATAAACTCTAGCTGGTTTAGTCGACCTAGAACGGGTAGTCTGCCATTGATAGCTATTCCTGGCCATTTTTTCAATAAGCTTTTGAGGAAAAGATGCAATTAGGGACATTGTCTTTGAAAAGAAATATGTTAATATTCCAATAGGTGTTATTGATTTTGCTCAGGAACCTATTCCTGATCTTGTTCATGACGCAACAAATCAAGACAATATTAAAGAACCTCCCATTCAAGAAATTATTCTAGAAGAACAAACTCTACCATCTCAAAAATCAGTGCCATTAAAGAGATCCACTAGAGAAATGAGAAGTGCAGTGCTAGATGATTACATTCTATTTCTCCAAGAGCATGAGGATGACATTGGAGTGATGGAAGATGATCCAATCAACTTCCATTAAGCCATGGAAAGTTGTAACTCTCAAAAGTGGATCGATGCCATGAATGAAGAGATGAAGTTTATGAAAGACAATGATGTTTAGAATCTTGTCCCATTGCCAGAAGGAGCGAAACCCATTGGTTGTAAATGGATATTTAAAACCAAAAGGGATTTAAAAGGCCATGTGAAGAGGTACAAAGCTCATCTTGTCGCAAAAGGCTTTACACAGAAAGAATGCATCGACTATAAAGAAACTTTCTTTTTGATTTCTTCGAAAGACTCTTTTAAAACTATAATGTCATTAGTGGCACATTTCAATCTTGATTACACCAGATGGATGTAAAAACTATGTTTCTCAATGGTAACATTGATTAGACAATTTATATGGTGCAACTAGAAAACTTTGTATTGGGAGATCCAAAGAATATGATTGGCAAACTTAAGAAATTCATCTATGGACTCAAGCAGGCATCTCGACAATGGTATTTCAAATTTCATCAAGTGATCATCTTATTTGATTTTGAGATGAATTTAGTTGATGAATGCATATACCATAAGTTCTATGGCAGTAAGTATATTTTCCTGGTGTTATATGTTGATGACATTTTGCTTGCCTGTAATGATGTAGACTTGTTGTATGAAATCAAGAGATTTCGAGCTAAGCATTTTGAGATTAAAGATCTTGGTGATGCATCTTTTGTGCTTGGCATATAGATATACTGGGATCGCTTTCAGGGTGTTCTTGGACTATCACAAAAGGTCTATATCGAAAAGGTTCTCGAAAGGTATGACATGCAAACTTGCAAATGAGGTGACACCCTTGTTGCTAAGGAGACAAATTTAGTCTCGATCAGTGTCTTAAGAATGCTTTTGAAGAAAAGGAAATGCAAAAGATTCCTTATGTATTAGCGGTAGGGAGTCTGATGTATGTTTAGATTTGTACACGTCCAGATATTGAGTACATTATAGGGATGCTGGGTAGATACCTAAGCAATCTAGGATTAGACCATTGGAAAGCAACCAAATGGGTCTTGCAATATCTACAAAGAACAAAGGACTACATGGTCACGTATCAGATATCAGATCAGCTCAAGATCGTTAGATATACTGATTCCGATTATACTGGATGTCAAGATAGTATGAAATCAATATCAAGCTATATAAATTTACTAGCTGGGGTTGTCATATCTTGGAAGAGTGCTAAGTAGTCCCTTATAGCCTCTTATACGATAGCTGCAAAGTTATAGCTTCTTATGAGGCATCCAATTATGGTATTTGGCTGTGAAATTTTGTCATAGGGTTATGAGTGGTGGATGGTATTGAGACACCACTCAAGTTATTTTGTGACAATAAGTCAACAGTTCAATATTCCAACAACAATAAGATGTCTACAAAATCAAAGCATATAGACATCAAGTTCTTGGTAGCTAAAAAAAAGGTTCAGGGTAGACAATTGTCTATGGAGCATATCGAAACAAACTCTATGATTGCGGATCCATTTACTAAAGGATTGCCACCCAAAGTGTTTCATGAGCACACTGCTCGTATGGGTATCATGTCATTAAGTGATATTCGATTGTAGTAGAGTTTGTTATTTTAAATGTTTTTGTGACATTGATGTTTTTCAGTTGTTTAAGTTCTAAGGATATTTCTTGCGCAAAATAAAGTTTTAGTTTATTCACACTTTGATTTTTGATTTTGTTGATTTCGCAAAGTTTAAAGTGGACCAGTTGGAAATAGGTATGTTAAGATCACATTGCATGAAATTTTCATGCTACACATCCACATCATAATTCATGTCATTCAATTGTATCGGTATGCATAACCATTGATGGGTCAAGTTATAAAAATATAACAGAGGCCGCCTTGATCCTGTGTTGGTATAGTTGATGGACCGAATTGGTTGTAGATACACTTTAGTGATGACAGTAAAGTTAAACTCATAAGGTTATATTGCAAAACATAATTATAAGGTTACACATATAGTCCAAGTGGGAGATTGTTGGATCCTTAATCCAACATTAGACTTATATGTTAATAATTATGTGTTGCAGACTGTCAAATAAAGTTAAACCCAATTTAAAGTGATCAATTGTGGTTTGGGCTTTAATATATCTAATAGGATGTGAGCCTTTAATGTATAGAGACTTAAAGGTAGTTTCTATTTTAATGATGGGTTAAAAAAGAAATACTAAAAGATAACAAAGAAGTTATCTATAAATAGGGTTATGGTCCCCAGATCTCACGTATTGTTATTGTCTCTCTCCCTTTCTTGATATTCTATTGTCCAGGAAGATACCAAAGAGAGAAACTAAAGGGATTCTCTCCAAGGACTTGAAAGAATACATGTAGATCTGGAAGACCACCCAAGTTACAAAGGATTCAAGCAGTACATTGGTCAAATATGAATCTAGGTACGCCTTTATACTACAGTTGTATTCAAATATCTGATATTGGATCTTGAAAAATTCTAACAATCAATGCTAGAATCCATGCTTGCATGTGAAATTAATTGAGTGCAAGACAATCAAGATATAGTTTATCAACCTAAATCAGATATTGAATCTCAATTCCATTGAATCTATAAATCTCCAATCTCCTCGTATCCTAGATTATTTACTTTTTTGCTAGGAGTAGATCTCAATGCCATTTTGGTCTTTTTTTGGTCTTTTACGCAGGCATGCATAACTTTCATTTCCACTTTAACCCAAGTTTGTGGCACGTTTCGAAGCCATTTTTAAACCTTATTAAGATGTGCAATTATACTGTGTTGCACGCATGATTGGACATTGTGATGCTAACTTAAAGGAAACATTGGCCAAATGTCTTGTTTAAGTTAATGGTTGAGCTGTAATCTTAGCTGTTTATGCATATGATTTCTGATTTGTATAGTATAATTATCATCAGATTCCAATCTTATACTAGTTAAATACATTGGAAATTCATTCAAGATCAACCGTTATAAATGAACTATATACATTGGAATTGTTTTGTTTCAACATGAACTATTTTGACACTCTATATTAGTCAGCATTGATGAAACAAAGAAACCCCGGAATTTAATATATGTTAGGAATTCCACATGTGACTTGCACGTGTAGTTAGTGTTAGATTTATACATATTAGCAATCAACTAAAATCATTGTTTGTTGAAGTTATTAGTTGTCCCATTTGATTCATAAAAAATTGATGCTGTTTTCTAATTTATTATCTCATTTATAGAACATATTTCCAATACGTTTTGATGCTTTTTTTTTTAACTTTTTGCAAATACGTCTTTTATTTAATTTTTTCAAAAAAAGTAATTTGAAATCAAACATAATATCGCAATTCATCTTTCTTTTTATCAAAAAGTAAAAGAAGATACTTAATAAACTTGAATGATCTTGTTCAATGGTTTCTAAAAATTAAAATTTGCTGGCAATCATAATGTTCCTATGCAATAGAATAGTTTGAATATTGAGCATGAAATTTAATGAAATCTAATTTTACAAAGGAACTTGGGTTGCTTAATGTATTAATTCCACATTTTACCTTGTTGTGTAAAGCTTTGAACTATTTACTTTTCACGTTCAACTTTTATTGGCAATAAACTGTATCGTAATGTTAGCAATTATAGCCACATTGCACATCGAACTTTTTTTTTTTTTGGATAATTTGCATAGGGATGATCGTGGACCAGTTAATTGGTTCATACATTCAATATTCTAACTGGAACTGGTTGTAACAATTTATCTAACTTGCAAATCATAACTGACTCTCATTAACTAGTTAAACGCTCATCGATTACCCAATTAAAAAGGGTTGCGTATCAAGGGTAATTGGAATTACATATTGTTAAGTTGACTTACCAAAATGGATAAAAAAATTAACAACCTAAATGCATATTCAAATTAAAAAATTTATTTGAACATTTTCAATATTCCATAACACAAATACTAAAACTAAAATTTAAAACTCTTATATCCACATTTTTTTACAAGTAAGAAAATTACAAATTGAAATGTTTTGTAACACAAGTGAGAAAACTAGTTGTGTTGTCTTTCATAGTCAACATCTAATGCATATAAAAGTAATTCTTTGATTAATAACAAAAAAGGTATGATAATAAAAGCATAAAAACATAGAATAATTTACAAATCAAAAAATAAGATAAAAAGAAAAAATAAGTATGGTACATAGGTTTTTGATTTAAAGTATGAAATATTGTTCTCAGCTCATCTAAAATATTTGCATTATAAACTTTTAGGATAGACGTGTGGACTAGATTCAGTTAACCAAAATTTTTAAAAATTGATAATTAGAACTAAACCAAATGACGGCAAGTTGACCTAATCATTTTTAGAATTTGATTTGTTTACTCTTATTTTTTAGTTTCGAATGGACCGGCCTGATTTTTTCAATTTGAAATGGACCTTTTTTAGTTTTAAAATTTTTTTCATCCATAACTTTGCACAATGTTGACCATTCATCCAAATTTACTATCATTTCACTTATTAACGGTAACAATAAACAAATAATACACAACTAGATTCCACGATACTTTTCTTTTTTAATTCTGAAAATGGATATTTTTCCTTATGTATTTCAAAGAAAAAATTGAAAGTTTAGTTTTTATTTACTTTCTTGAACAATAAAAAAAATTGAGGTCATTTGGATTATTTTGACAAGTACACAATAAAACTTAAAGACAAAAAATGAAAATTCATTCATACATTTGAATTGATGCTAATTAGTGATATTATAGATTTAAGACTCATTGTAGGCCGCAGACCATAGTTACTCATAATATACAATTACATTATAAAATATATATTGGCACAATTCTTTTTTTTGGTACAATTCATTAACAAAATAAATATAAAATAGGGAATACCAATTGGAATAACGCAAAGTAATTGAAACTAACATAAAGTGAAAATTTTCTGTCGACATGAATTATTTGCATGCTTTTTTTTAAAATTTTTCTAGCATATTATTTTATTGACACTTATTCTTACTTGTAATATTGATATTTTTTGAAAATGTAATACTGATATGTTGTAGTTCTTATTTAGAACTACATGTATATTGGACATGGTCTTGCATAAAATATTTGAAGAAAAAATCTCACGCATAAAATCGGGTTGGGAAATATTAATAATTTTCTTAAAAAAATAACATACAATAAAACATCAAAAAACCCTTGTCTAAACATCAATATTTTCAAATCAGTAGCAAGTAAATCGATGGATAGATACATGACATATGTGTCGATTCTCAATATTATACACACACACACAGATGTAAATTCTCGATAATAATCAATATATGCACACTCATCGTTGACATTACCATGAATTTTGGGGTGCATAATTTTTATCGTGTGCTTTTTTGGTATAACCTATTTAAAGAAATAGCAAACTAAATTAAATTTTATTTAATCTAGTTAGTGGTTTAGTTTTAATTGGAATACCTGAAGAGCATTTACCATCATTCTCATTTTAACTACCATTACGCTTTTCATTTTCATTATGTTCATATTCCTCATTGCAGGCACCAATATCAGCTCTATTTTCCTTCTTATATTTTCATTGGTTCAACTATGGAATAATCAAATCTCAAATCCACTTAATTATAAGTCACGAGGGAGTGGTTTAGTTGCAAAAACTTAATAAGGATACCTTTCCAATAACTACAAATGTATCTGCAACTATCAGGGATACGCTATCATCTTAGCGCAAAATGGACATTTTTAGATCTTTTAATAATTAGAGTTAGTGACGGGACCTATTTTCCACCTGGTGCGTGCAAAATGCCAACTTATATTCTCAACGTCAACATTATCCTTCTTAAGTCAAACCAAATAATATTGTTCAGTTTGAACTATGAAGGGTATGCTTGGCATTTTCACAAAAGTTGCAGTGGTATTAAAAGTCAATTTGTGATATTTTCAAATGTGAGAATTAATTACAATAATAAATTACGTGAACACTTATTCTTTTAGGTGAATTGTCGATGTCTTAAACTAACTATATTTAAAATATCTTATTAAAAGATGCGGATGCTTAAAAATTTTAATCATAAAATTCTAAAATTAACTTCCCATGTTAGTTTATGACCATTAATGTTTCAATTATTATGGCAAGAATTATTTAAGTATGATTAAAATTTTAAAGTGTTATGTTAGCAAAAGACATTTTAGTGATTACATTTTCCAATTTTGAGTTTTACTACTTCCTAGAAAATTACTCAACTTCATTATAAAATTTTCGTACCGAATCTCCATATATTAAGCATTGTTAAACAAATTAGATTATGGAAAAAAAATACTTATGGCGTTTCTCATTGTTATTCAATTTTTTGCCGATTCCCCTTTTGGCCGTAATGCTTTTTGAGTAATGAATCATTCCAAAAGTAGTACTTGCTTATTGCATATAAACATATTGATGCCATTGTGCAAAATTATTAAGTTAGCTAAGTTATAGCGTTTGTTTGAATTGATTATTATGCAATAAAAGTATATAATTGTATTTTTTTTACATAATATGTGCAATCTTGTGATGACTTATGTTATTTAATTGATATCTATTTTACCATTTTAATTCTATCTTTATTATAATTGTTATCTTCTTTCCACATAATTGACAATCTATCCTATAGCCATAAAAAAGTAATTTATACACCTAAACACTCTTAAATATATGTTTTGCTTTATTTATTTGCCTTAACTAATCCAACAAAATAAAATGATAACTATACAATAAAGTACAATTTTATATTTATATTATGAACTTAAAAATAGGTACCTTTTGTATTACTTTTTTACACATATATTAAAAAGTTATAAGTTAAATTCTTTTTTCAACATATATTTTTTTAACGACAGAGCTTAGACATGTATTATTATAAAAAATAAATTTTATATGGTATGATACCTCTAAAAGACACATTTTTATTTGTTTATAATGCAGTACTTTTTAGTATGTGATTTTTTAAAATTTGGCTTATTTTAATGATCTTAAAAAATTTATAAGTAGAGTTTATAAAATTCTTATTTTATGAGTTAGTATTATTAAATAGTTGGCCTTTTTTAGATACTAAAATAATTGATGACTTGGTAAAATCAATTAGAGTTATTCATCAAACTCACAAATTTATAATAAGTATATTTTACTTTTCAATATCAATTAAAATATCATATATTATGAGAATGATGAGTTTTGAAGTTTGTTAATCAGGCTTGCAAAATTCTCATATTTTATACGTATTGTAACAATCAATATTCTACCTATTATAGGAGTCCTATAAATAAAATATACATAACATATATGAATTTTTAAACCACACGTTTCTTTTTTATTATAATGCACATACTCACACTTATTATAGTTTTACATTTAGACAGTTTTCGAACTAACCTTACTTCTTGAGTAAATAACATTTAAGAGTTAACCAGTACCTTAATGCACTTGTTAGATAAACTCATCTATTTTTCTTTTGTCCAAACCTTTTGCATTTAATTAATTACTTTATATATTATCAAAATGTAAATATTTTAACATTAATTAGGACCTGATGATAATTAACTTTCATATTAAAAGGTCATAGATATTTATCGAACTATCTCGATTGAATTGTTAAGAACATTTATTTGAATTGAAAATGCAACATTCCAAATCTTGAGTTGTATTAAAGAAAAAATTATATTTTTTTATCTAAAGAAGTTTTAATGATTAAAGATTTTATGCAATATTACTACGCATGATGACCCATTTGCTAGAATGCATTTGACATTATTAAAATTTAAATTCTTAATGACACTTTATATTGGGAATAGGTTCTTGGAATTTAATTTAAGTCTCTTGAAATCTTCTCTTAGTTAATTTTTTGGTACATTTTAAAAGTAATTCCCAGAGATAAATTTTAGTAAGATTTACATTTGACTCTTTGCGTTAGGTTTTTTAGATTTTTCTATGTTACTGCCTTGCGGTGATTACAAAATAAAACAATAAGGAAATTTATTGAATAAGAATTATTATAACCAAATAGTTCATCTAAATTCTAAATCCAATTATTCTACTCACATCTTTTGTCTTTAGTTTATGTATTGTCCAATTCATTCTAATCAAGATTAATTAATAAACTTTCTTACCTCTCAATCCACGGTAAGGTAGTACAATAGTAGTTAGTTTACATATAAGATTTAATATGTTAAAATTATTTTTTTCTAAATATAATAAATGAAATTATAGTGAAAAAAGAAACAAAGTAACAGTGTAAATGAATTTAAGATACAGTCACCTAGACTTTTTTTTTTGATAAATTTGATATTATAGATGAATATTTTGTTGATCACTACACAACTAATAATTTTTTTTTACATCTTTATGATTCTAAATTTACACTATAAACTAACTATTACATCATTTAAAATTAAATTTTAATAAGATTCAAAAGTTCAGAATTTTGATTCATTAATTTTGTTGGCCATTAGAGATATTTTTCTATTCTATTCAAATTCTTAAAAAAAAAAAGAATATGTTTAGCTATGAAAAATAGATGTGAAACAAATAAAGTAAAGATAGTACTACTTGTTAGTGTATGCTCTAAAACCAAGTTGGTTTTTGAGATTTTTATTACGCTTATTTCGTGTTATACTTATATATGTGGCATTTTCTTTGTCATTTAATACTTGTTATTAATATTACTTGTTTATTTGATAAAGTCCATAGAATATTAACTGTGTATAAGAGATTGTAAGAGTTACAATGATGAGACTCTTATTACACATAAAGTTATATTCTTAAATATCCCTAGTCATAGTATTAATGAGATTGGACATCATTAATATGGGAAGACTAGCACATACTTTGCCTCTACTTAGGGTAAGTAGTAGTTGATCTCGTCAACTATGGTGTGCGACACTTAAGCTGGTATGTGGATGCTTGTTAGAGAACAAGTTCATTGGATTGATCCGCCAAGAGTTACTATTCATAGTGCTAATGAATTATACTCTTAATGGCAATGGTGTAAGTGATCCTTAGACTTGAGATTACCATAGTATCTTGAGTGTGGATTGCTATGCTTTGACTCTATTGCTAGGTGCTCGTAAAAGAGTAGCCCATACGGTAGAGATTGGGCATAGTATGAAGCATGGAAGGATAGTGAGTAATCGATATAGGATTCACCACTCCTTATTATAGGAGAGTATATCCCGGATTGGCCACTTGTTGAAATATGACTTAAAGAATCTTTTGCGCAAAAGTGAAAGTATGACTTGAAAGAGTTTCAAGGTTATACTTTTATGGAAAGTTATATTTCGGGAACAAGAAATCATTAATTAGTCATTTAAAGAGTGCGCACTACACTCTTAGACTAATTGGGATATAGTGTGGTGAAAGGATATTAATTACACGGTAACATTGTCATTGATAGGTGTAGTCTACCATATGACTTTCCTATTCACTTGGGTGATCATGATGCATTGCTAGACGCCACTCATGATCTATAAGTGCAAATTAATTAATTAGTGAATTAATGATAAATTAAAGTGTTAATTTATCTGGCTCTTAATTAATTAATTAATGAGTTATAATTTGTACTTATTGCCAACGTGAATGGAACCTAATGTGTCACACACAATAAGAACATGGTCTTTGGGTTAAATTGTTATTAAGATAAGTATATGATACTTATGGGGTTAATTTATGTGATAAATTAACTTAAAGGACTTAATTATAAATATTCTAAGTCTTGATGGAAATTAGTTTCCTAAAAGGAATAAGAAGCTATTTGGTTTCCTTTTGGAATAGGTTTCCTAAAGGAATAGGATTAGCTTAAGGTAAGCTTCCTAAACCTTCTTGGTTTCCAATTGCTCTTGTTTCCTTAAAGACTAGGATACTACATCTATAAATAAGTCCATGCCTTGACTCTTGATTGATTGATGAAACACAAGATAAAATTTAGAGAGAGAAAAATTGAGAGAGGCGTGTTTTCTCCCAAGAAAAACGCCACACCCTCTTCTCCCTAAGGGTTAGGGTTTTGTCTTCCTCCTCTTCTTATTCTTGTGTTCTTCATGATATTCAAGGGAGCTAGCACTCAAAAGGCAAGGCAAGCAAGCCCAAAGGTTCCTAAAGATCATGTTCGTGTGGATACCGTTGGAGGCTCTACACTTGGAGGGCTTTTCATGGTAGATCAACACCTTCATCGAATAGGATCTTGCCCTTTGAAGCATAGAAACCTTCTATGCTTGAGGTATTTGTGCTAAACACCCTTTAATCGTATAGATTATATCAAAGAGATCCATGGCTAAGGTAATAAAATTTTAAATTTTCCGCTGCGTTACTCCCCTTATTACCTTACACTACTTACGTATTTGAATATTTCTAAATGACAATTGTAATAATGAAATGTAGGTTCTTAATAATAATGCTCATCCTCTATTTGCTTTTTAAGGATGTAGTTAACTTAAGCTCACATAATTTTTTAAATATGATTTTAAAAAATATGGAAACCCAAATTGCTATTTATTTTTCTCTTTTTTCCGTTTTATATATTATTTATTAAACTAAACGTGCAAAGCACGTGCTCAATTCCTAGTCTATATATATATATATATATATATATATATATATATATATATATAAGCTTACATGTTCCTGCATAATAATTGACATTGGCTGGTTATAATAGATGTTAGTTGCCATTCACAATTGAGATGAAATGACATTAATATTCACCTCTCTATACTTTTAATATGACCACATAACCCTTTGTGATCTTATGAAATGTGAAAATTAGATGGAATATTCCGCACAAGGCATGTGTAATCTACTTACCGTCATGGAATGTTCCGCATCAGTAGATTAAGATTTGAAACATTCTGAAAATATTCCATAGTAGAACATTGATTCTGTCCAATTTTCATATTTTATAAAACTAGAGGGAGGTTATATGATCATATTGAAAGTATAGGGAGTTATGTGGTCAAAGTCGATACCACAGGAGAGTTATTAATAATTTACCTATATTCTATTCAGTTATTCTCCCAGTCTCACACACATGGCCTGCAAACTTATGCAGCAACAATTTGGAGATGTATAAACAAAACCAAACTTTTAAAACTTAATTTAAATTTCTGGTGTGGTTGGGATTTTTTTTCTTCTCTCTCTCTGTTTTTTTTTTTTTTTTCGGGGGGGGGGGGGGGGTTGAGTTGTTTGCTTTGCTACATGAATACAATAATTTTTATGATAATTATACAAAATTTACAAACAAGCATACAAATGGTTATACAATATTTTATGCACGAATAGATTTTAATTTGGATATTCTTTTTCGAGAATTCTCAATATTCTTCCCCATTTCAAAAGTCAAACTTTATTGGCAATCTCCTTTTTTCAATTCTTCATTGACCTTTGAATTTTTGGTTTATAATTCATGTACTGAATTGTCTGTAGAGTTGCTGTGAAAATAAAAAAAAAATCTTGATATAATAGTAAATATTAAGCACTGATTTGTACAAGTCTAAAGTATCACACTACATGAAAAGACATCATTCACTTGCGTGATACTGTTTATTCGTTAATATAGAAGATATATATTTTGTTAGGACATTAAGGTGTATTAAAATTCATTGGTGGCTCCACTACAGCCATTGGTTTTGAGATGAAAATCCGTGTTCTTTAACAAGATGCCTAAAAAGAATAATTATATAATAATTAGTATAATTGTCCTAAGTTGTACACAAAGAATTAGTGTGAGGCGAAATCGTGAAAATTGAAAATTCATCCGAATGATGCAAATATTTATTATCTCCAAGGACTGCAAAACCATGATTACGAACAAGTGGAAGTGCACAATAAGTTGGAGGTTTCGTTTAGGTTAGGAAAGCCATCATTTGTTTTGAGCTAATAGCAAATTTGAAGAAATTGATGCGCAAGTTTTTCTCAATATTTGGCCAAGAATGGCCGTCAATATATAAAATAAATAAACCGTTATTGACCACATGGTAATCGATCTCATTTATTATATGATTAACGACAACAAATTAGCCACGTTTTAAACTTTAACTAGTAATCTGAACCTCAAAGATAGGCAACAAAGGAAAAGTATTATTGAAAAAAGTTTCAAGTATGTGACTTTCACCGTATTAACATATTACATTTAAAGCAATTTACAACTGTGTAAAATAAATCATACAAAATTGTAGTAAATTGAATGATTTATCCTTGTGCATACCCATAATACGGCTAATAAGATTGTAGGAAGTTTGATACATAAATGTGTTAGGAAATCAACATGGCAATAAACAATTGACACAGTAGAATTTAAAATTGATTTCTAAACAAGATTATTGATTATCTATACAAAATATAAACGTATTTTTTGATGACGTAATTAAACGAATCAACCTGATCAAAGATACGCGATATCAACCACAACCGCACACGTGTCCGGCCTCTAAGGTATCCACACAAATACCTCATTGGGATCCTTATTAGGATTGATCAATACCAAGTGAATATGTTAGATCCACTTGACACATCCCTAGCGTAAAGAAAATTATATAAAGAAAAACTATTTTTTCTCTCTCTAATTTTCTACCGTTTGTTACGTTGTATTGAATCTCTCGTATCAAGTCTTGGTATTTAGGACTTATTTATAGAGCAATAATTAAAAAATCTTGTCCAACAAGAATTCGGTAATAGGTAACCGTTACCTATTAGAATATCTTACTAAATAAGATATTTAGTAGGTTTTAATTTCCTTCAAAAAGGAAATTCTTCCACTACTATAATTACTCTATTTATCAATAAAGCCTTAGGATTAATTATCTCACAAATTAATCCCATAATTATCACATAATTATCTAAATCAATTTAACCCAAGAATTAGTTATATTGTGTGTGACCCTTTAAGTTCCTAATCACTTGGCAATAAATATAAATTATAATCTTAGAATTAATTGGCTTTAGTACAAAACTAACAAAATGTAAACTAGTTTGTAGCTAAATTTATAGTTTTGCCTAATAAAAGATCAATACATATTTAACAGGTAAAATGAAACCTGCAGCAAAGTTATGGGTACACGAATGAGACCGGAGAAGAGCAAGGTAACTTTACATGGGGCTGAAGATGTAGATTAGAAAGATATGTAAACGACTGATGGTTTGCAAGGGGCACTTACATGAATGGCTGCTAAAGCTTAGCTCTTGCATGGTTCCTCATGCCCACGTCTCAACTTTTCTGAATGCTTATACAATGAAATTGTCTTGGTCATGGTCCAAGCTTGAGGTTTTCTTTTCAACTTCTCACTAGTCTTTGGAGTTCTTGGATACTTCATGAATCTCTTGCTGTTTATTCCGTTTTATAATTCACAAAAAAAAAAAAAAAAAAACTGATAAAAATGGATGGTCACAAAGATATCTTCAAAGCTAGGAGGAGGCTAGAAACAATACTTCATTTCCAATAAAAAAACATGATGGAACAAAAGTTGAATACCTCTTTTTTTTTTTTTTTTTTTTTTTTTGGGAATATGCGTAGGATTCTCCTTATGGTAGCAACGGTAGCTGGTGTTCGATTAATCTGTCACAGTTGATGATCAAGCTTGCTCTTTCTCTTTCAATATTCTTATTAGAATTCAAACATCAAGAATTGTACATCCTGATTTCTCTAACTATTTGACAAGTTTAATTTTTTTTTTTATTTTGGCAAAATTGTGGAAACATTTTGCTTTGTTACAACATTTGAGAAAAGCTTGGAAAGGAGTAACGAAGGGATCTGCTTCATGTAGATTACAGAGCTGTCCTAATAAACTATTCTGATTTTCAAATTTTCTTAAATGAACTTCTATTATGGTTTTTTGTCATCAGATTTAACATTAAATATGTTGTTCTTTTGGAATTAGGAATTTCATGCATTACCACAGAGAGGTTTTGGAGTCAAAAGACGTCTTGTTATGGGTTCTACATATTTTTCATTGGAATAGAACAACTAAAATTTTGTTTTTTAAATATTGATGGGTAGCTTTGAATTCATCTTTGAATTGCTACTCTTCCGCGATAAATATGCGCAATTGGTTCCGCCATAAAGAAAATAACCAGTATTATCTCTCAATTCTTATGGGTTGGTGAACTAAAGAAACACTTTTTGTGCAAAGGCTAAATGGAACGACCTGTGTTTACCATACAAGAAGGGGGTATGAACCTTTACAATCTGGAGAACTGGAACAAATACCTTAACAAAAAACTAATCTAGAATATTAGTCGCAGGAAACAAACCCTATGGGTCAAATAGATACACTCAACCAATCTAAAAAATAGCTCATCTGGGGTCATAAAACACCTATTGATTGTTCCTGGACTTGGAGAAAGATTCTCAAGTTAAGAGAATTAGCTCAAGAATCGATGCAAAATGTCATTTGTGATGGCCAAGAAACATGGTTCATGGTTTTGGTATGACAATTGGCACTCCTTGGGCCCCTTTATAAGGCTTTCACAGATGAGCTACTAAAAAAGTTGGGGATAACCAAGCAAGCCAAAGTAATTGACTTCATTAAAAATGAAAATTGGAACAGGCCATGAGGAAGGAAAATGTCAAGTGAAGTTAGTGCAGTGAAGCAGGCCACTTCAAGTCACTTGCAGCTCATCAAAGACACACAAGATCAGGTATGTGGAAAGGCAGCAAAACAGGCACGTTCTTAGTCAAATCAACCACGAAGATATTTCATGGAAATGTAGAAACTGCAAAATGTTATAAGCTAATGTGGGGCAAAGGATATATACCCAAGTATTCCTTCATTCTCTGGCTGACTTGTAAGGCAAGACTTACTACAAAGAGCATAATGAGAGCATGGGGCATCCCACTTGAAAACACTAACTATGTTGTCCTGCAACTTGAAGGAAGAGACAGTTGATCACTTGTTCTTTGAATGTGCTTTCACTACTGCAATTTGTAAAAAAAAAAATGCTTGAACTCTGTTCCAAAACTAAAGAGACACACAATTGGAGAATCGAGTTAGACTGGATATGTAATAAATGGAAGACTGATGATTTTGTAGAAGGTTTCAAAGGATAATGTGTGCAATAACTATCTTCCATGTACGGGGAGCTAGAAATCAATTATTTTACCTAGGAAAGGTCACAAGAGCTAAGGAAATTGTGACAACAGTTAGAAGAATTGTCACGCCCCGTGCCCCAGGACGTGGCACCGCTGTGCCTAGATTACGCTAAGGCACAAGACTCAAATGGTCAAAATATCTAAATAAATTATCCCAAATATCACATATAGAAGCAAACATCAATCCAAATTTTTCATAAATACCCAATATATCAATTGGAACTTCAATTACAAAAACTAGAGTTTCAAAGTATATTCTAACAGATTCTAAATCATACTACAAATATGCTAGTAACCAAGCCATCGTTTTCAATCCTAACTCCAAGAGCTAATCCACATCCTTGACCTCAAAACCATACTTCTCTGCATATAAAACAAAAGGGGTGAGTGAAAACTCACCCAATAAATAGTACAAGTATCACTCTATTGGCCTGAGTATGCTATATATGCATATACATGATATAATTCAAATAACATCATTTCAATCATAATACATATAAATAAATGTGGTCCACATAACATTTCATATAGATACTAAAGAGAAAGCCCAAGTAATAAAGCACATTGACCCTGGATATCTAGTTATTAACTACGACCCGAATTAACACGGTTCAAATCCAACTTTCACCCGGTTGGTCCGGTTCAAAACAATGTACTAACTATCACATGGTTAGTGTGGTTCAAAGGTCATATCACCTCCATCAATTTAAGGAACTAGTTCCGTCAATAATTACCTTACACAAGAGCTCAATTACAAAACATTATTCATTCATATTTGACCACATTTACATATCCATGACAAATCATTAACATAATCATACTCATGCCACTTTAATATGTGCAAAAATAGTTTACAAAATAACATCGTAACAAATACATTTTCAAAATATAAAGGATACATGTACCACTTACCTTGGTCCAAGCTAAACCAAATAATCCGAATAGAAACGATCCTCGTCTTCACCTAAATCACATAATTAAACTCTTAATCATAAGTCTACACTATTAATAAAACTTAATAGAAGCTTAATACTAAAATTTAGACACAAAACGGAATCAAAAGAATCGAAAAAGGACAAACTGGTGCCATCCGCGGTGCTAGCCGGGCTTGCACCAGAGAACAGCCACATTGGCTGCAACCAGCAGCGGTGCCAGCTGCAGCTCGCACTAGAAAGCTGGTTCACATGAGCCTGCACAACACATCTCAACATCCAACCTTTCAAACCTCACCAACCATATACTAAGCATTTAATCCAACTTAAATGTGACAAAATAAGTTAGGAAATCGAAATTCTTGCTCAACATAATCATTAATCACAACCCAACCATAATTCTCCCAAGTTACTTACTAACCAATATTTCTCACTAACACCCACAATCAACCAAAGCATAAACCTAACATTCATATGGTCTTTAAAGCATAGCAATTTCCAATGGATATTTCACTTGTTCATTTCCTCAAACACTTAGTAGACAATTCACCCAACTTATTATTTGGAAAGAAAACTTAAGAAACTACCATCAAACACAATCAACCACTTAACATTACTCACCATTAATATCATTACCCATAGTCACAAAAGCATAAACAACTCCAAAATGGCATAATAAATCAAGAAACATTATCTAATACTCAAAGCATTTCATGGATCATAAATCCAAGTCATATTTATTCCTTACCCTCAAATGTTTTTCATTCATAACCCATTATAGCAAATCAACCATTCAAACTCACACACACTTTAAACTCTAAGTACAAAGCCATTAAAGTATAAAAATTCCAATTCAATATTTCACTCATCCATTCCATCAAACACTTGGTATACATAATACCCAATCTCCAACTTTTGACAAATAGCTTATGAAACCACCATTAATGACATAAAACAAAACCATCAAAGCATAACCCATAGTCATAATTGCATTAGCAACTCCAAAACTACCTTAATTATACACCAATTACTCTAGCTACTAACATAGAGAAAAACTCATAAAGAGTAGAGTTTTGAGGAAAAATACCTTGAATAAAAAGTTAGGTTGAAGCTCCAAAGTTCCCTTCTTCTTTAGGGGGGGGAGAGAGAGAGAGAGAGAGAGAGAGAGAGAGAGAGAGAGAGAGCAAGGAAGAGAAGATGGAAGAAGAGAGAAAACCGTGGGGGAGAAAAAGAAAAAGAAAGAAGAGGAAATTGAGATGAAATGAGGGAAAGAAACGTTTTGACATTTTCCACCCAAAGACAAATGACTAAATGGACCCTCTAAGGTCTTGGGTATTACATTCTCCCCTTCTTATAAGAAGTTTCGGCCTTGAAACTTACGTATGCCAGGAGTCCAAAACATCTCACACTTAACTAGTATTTCCCTTTTTTCCAAGTTTCCACTTGGTTTTTTCTAATACTTATTATTTGACCATTACACTTCAAAATTGGGCTTCACGATCTACGATCCAAAGAAACTCCTCCCTAAAGGTCAAATTCCCTTTGATAACAATTCACTCATACTACAATACGCGGATAAAATCGAAAACATTTATAAACATAAAACAAGACAAGAGACAACGCCACCTTATAGGCTAACTCTACCATTTTCTCTAAATTTCCAATTGGTCATCTATTTATCTCACGTTTAACTTCTTAATCTTCCCAAATGATCTGACATCCTTCATTGGTGAAACCTTGCGATATACCTTTTCTGCTTATTGAAAATTCAACTGCCTTCTTTCCAACTTGGCCTAACTTCTTTGTACTGTTGTGAGTCACTTTCTTTCTTTCCCCTATCAATAAATCTTCTCTAGGATAACTCATACAAGTCCCAGTCCCATCTCCTTGCCTATTTCATCCTAATATATTCGTGACTTGCGCTGATTCTCCTACTATGCTTTGATAGGTGCCATGATTAAGCTACTATAGTAATCCAAATAATATCATTATTCACCTAAATCTTGGTAGACCAAAATCCATATTTACATGCTTCAACTTTCATTCTAGTTTCACCAAAGGTTTTAACAGTTTAGCATGTTATTGATGCTCGGTTTTGATTTGTTGGTATACTAAATACTTGACACTTATTTCACTATTCCCTTTGTTACTCCTCCACAATAAAATTAGTTCAAGTTCCGAAGGATGATCTTCCCTTATTATTTCTCTTCTTAAGCCGATGTCCTTGGTGCAACCGATTAATCCTTCAATCCATAATTTCTCTCCTAGTGCAATCAAAAGTCGGATAATTGTTTTCTCGTAATCCTACCCTTGAATTTCGCCAATTCGTTATATCTCTTTTGTACTTCTTTGATACTCAAAACCATAATGAATCTAGTGATGAGATCTGCCAATACATATACTAAGTCGAATCCACTATTCCAATTTAATCCCACAATTTGCCCCGCGAACATCACAACTATAGTTCTTACACTTTTCTAGCTCAAGGCGTCTTCAACTTTCTTGATTTCTCCAAGTGATAGCTAATAATCGATCATAGTTCTTCAATAATTTGAGTCACTTTCTCTATCACATACTTAGCGCCATCACTATCAAAAGGTCTTCAAATTTCACTTCTTCTTCTTAGTGGTAACTCAGTAGTTCCTCAGAAACACGTTCAGACACTCCCTCCTAATTGGGATTTTTCTAATATTACCTCATTATTGTTGGTCTCTAACACTAGGTCAAGAAGTACTAACACTTGTTCTCTCAATGACATTTAAGGTTTGCAAGCGAATAAAATTGGTGCGACTTCCTCTCTCTCGAGTTCCTATCACACATTTTAAAATAAAAGAATGGGGGTTTAGGAATACGATCATCGACGCTCCTTCTTTTAAAATCTACATGAACCTAATATCGAGACAACTATCACATACCTAGTATAATACTAAATCTCCTATGTTTAATTGGTATAATTTCCCTTCCGTCAAAATCTAAGATACACATGCCAAATCCAAGATTAAAAACTAAATCCTTTCAGAAGGGAGTCTCTATCCTATATAGATACTCTAGAGTGCGTGGTTTGACATGTATCAATCGTGCAAATTTCTTGAATTAAAGAAGTGACAAATTCCATAGTCGAACAAACAAAAGCTATAAAGCGGTTACTGTCACTGTACCTGTCATCACTTCTTCTGCTCATCTGTCTCCTATTGAGTTGATGTACAAACTTCAGAATTCGGTGACACCCTATTATCACTTGCATTGACTTGAGTTTCTGGCATGTGATCACCATCGACTCGCTTGTTATTTGGGCAATTGCTCACTTTATGCCCTATTTGGCCACACCCAAAATACACTCCAGTCTTCCATCTACATTTACCAAGGTGTATACCAGAACACAACTTACACACCTTCACTCCCTTTGCATTCTTCTTAATCGTACCACAGACTTTAAGGATTGGTTGAGATCAATTGGTACTAACATTTGAGCTATGTCCGGACCGTTGGTCACCTTGATCTTGCTTATGATTTGGACATTTACTCACTTTATGTCCCATCTCTCCACAACTGAATCAAGCTCCCGTCTTCCACCTACATTCTCCAAAGTGTACCTTATGGCAACAGTTACATACCTTGAGTTTCTTAGGAGGCACCATTTTGCAAACATAAATGATGTTAGATATACACTACTAACACTAAGCTATATACACTAAACAACCCACACTACATTAAGTAGAGCTAAACCCACATATACGAAGCCACACAATCCTCAATCATCAACCATCGGTACTTGAACCGATATCAAAACTAAGTCGACCCACACTAAGGTTGGCCACCCCGAAGTGTGAATCAACTAGCCTCAATAATCCTATCCAACGTACACACTAACCACCCAAAAGTAATTGAATATTCACACGTAAAGTATTACAAATAAGATTAAACTTAAGTTCTAACAAGGTTCAAACTTAAGCTCTAGAAAATTCAAACTTAATTTCTAATATGATTCAAACTTAAGTTCTAACATTGGTCAACTTAGGCTCCATTAGGATTCAAACTTAAGTTCTGATACCAATAAATGTCACGCCTTGTGCCCCAAAACGTGGCACCGCCGTGCCTAAACTACGCTAAGGGACAAGACTCAAATGGTCAAAACATCTAAACAAATTATCCCAAATATCACATATAGAAGCAAACATCAATCCAAATTTTTCATAAATACCCAATATATCAATTGGAATTTCAATTACAAAAACTAAAGTTTCAAAGTATATTCTAACAAATTCTAAACCATACTACAAATATGCTACTAACCAAGCCATCGTTTTAATCCTAGCTCCAAGAGCTAATCCACATCCTTGACCTCCAAAACCATACTTCTCTGCATATAAAACAAAAGGGGTGAGTGAAAACTCACACAGCTAAGTAGTACAAGTATCACTCTATTGGCCTAAGTATGCTACATATACATATACATGATATAATTCAAATAATCATCATTTCAATCATAATACATATAAATAAATGTGGTCCACATAACATTTCATATAGATACTAAAGAGAGAGCCCAAGTAATAAAGCACATTGACCTTGGATATCCAGTTGTTAACTACAACCCGGTTAACACAGGTTCAAATCCAACTTTCACCTGGTTGGTCCGGTTCAAAACAATGTACTAACTATCACCCGATTAGTGCGGTTCAAAGGTCATATCACCTCCATCAATTTAAGGAACTAGTTCCGTCAATAATTACCTTACACAAGAGCTCAATCACAAAACATTCATTCATTCATATTTGACCACATTTACATATCCATGACAAATCATTAACATAATCATACTCATGCCACTTTAATATATGCAAAAATCATTTACAAAATCACATCGTAACAAATACATTTTCAAAATATAAAGGATACATGTACCACTTACCTCGGTCCAAGCTAAACCAAATAATTCGAATAGAAACGATCCCCGTCTTCACCTAAATCACATAATTAAACTCTTAATCATAAGTCTACACTATTAATAAAACTTAATAAAAGCTTAATACTAAACTCTAGACACAAAACAGAACCAAAAGAATTGAAAAAGGACAAACTGGTGCCATCCATAGTGCCAGTAGCGGCTTGCTCCAGAGAACAGCCACACTGGTTGCGACTAGCAGCAGTGCCAGCCACGGCGCGGCTTGCACCAGAAAGCTGGTTCTCACGAGCCTGTATAACACATCTCAACATCCAACCTTCCAAACCTCACCAACCACATACTAAGCGTTTAATCCAACTTAAACGTGACAAAATAAGTTAGGAAATCGAAATTCTTACTCAACATAATCATTAATCACAACCTAGCCGTAATTCTTCCAATTACTTACTAACCAATATTTCTCACAACACCCACAATCAACCAAAGCATAAACCTACCATTCATATGGTCTTTAAAGCATAGCAATTTCCAATGGATATTTCACTTGTTCATTTCCTCAAACACTTAGTAGACAATTCACCCAACTTATTATTTGGAAAGAAAACTTAAGAAACTACCATCAAACACAATCAATCACTTAACATTACTCACCATTAATATCATGACCCATAGTCACAAAAGCATAAACAACTCCAAAATGACATAATAAATCAAGAAACATTATCTAATACTCAAAGCATTTCATGGATCATAAATCCAAGTCATATTTATTCGTTACCCTCAAATGTTTTTCATCCATAACCCATTATAGCAAAGCAACCATTCAAACTCACACACACTATAAACTCTAAGCACAAAGCCATTAAAGTATAGAAATTCCAATTTAATATTTCACTCATCCATTCCATCAAACACTTGGTATGCATAATACCCAATCTCCAACTTTTGACAAATAGCTTATGAAATCACCGTTAATGACACAAAACAAAACCATCAAAGCATAACCCATAGTCATAATTGCATTAGCAACTCCAAAACTACCTTAATGATACACTAATTACTCTAGTTACTAACATAGAGAAAAACCTATAAAGAGTAGAGTTTGGAAGAAAAATACCTTGAATAAAAAGTTGGGTCGAAGCTCCAAAGTTCCCTTCTTCTTATGGGAGTGAATTAGAGAGAGAGAGAGAGAGAGAGAGAGAGAGAGAGAGAGAGAGAGAGAGAGAGAGAGAAGAACCATGAGGGAGGAAGAGAAATGAAATGAAAAATGGAAGAGAAAAGAAGGCTGTAATTCTTTTTAGGCAAGGGCACAAGTTTTGCCAAATTACAATTGAGGCTCCCAAGGTCTTGGGTATCACAAGAATCATGAACAAAGCTGTTCTTATGTGGAGAAAAGCTCCAGTCACTGGGAGGAATTGGCAACTCATATTGGAATGGGGACTTCACCAAAGATTTTTGCAAATTAACAGCTTAGTTTTTTTTTTTGGTAAATGCGATTGTATAGATAGGGATATATTCTTTAGATTGGTGTAGTGATTAACATTTTTTACAATCCCTACAAATTATTCAGTAAATATAACATCAAAATTTTGCTCAACAAAAAAAAAAAGGAGTTATTGTCGTTGGTAATTTCCCGATTGGTTGTCTTCCAGTTTATCTTAGTAGCTTCCACACCAATGTCTCAGCAGCATATGATAAAAATCACTGTCTCAGAGACTTGAACGATTTTGCTGAAGTTCAAAATGAAAATTTGAAAGCATCAATTAACAAATTGAAGAAAGAGTATCCCAAAGTCGACACCATCTACTGTGACTACTACAACGCCTGCTTGTGGTTTCTGTCTCATGCCCGATTCCAGGTAAATTAAAAAAAAAAATTGTTACAATAGCATCATTTAATCACAGAACTAATCATTGATTAAACCACTTTTTTCTAATTTGACCTCTGTATTCTTTTTTTTTTTTAAATCAATTCTTGAAGGATTTGATTGAAATTCTTTACAAGAGGCGGGCAGTACAACTTTGATTCTCACAAGATGTTCGGAGTTGAAGGAGTTACTCCTTGTCCTAACCAAGATCAATTCTTGAGATGGAATTCATTCGACGCAACAAGCGTACAAGTACATGACAGCACATTTGTTGCGCTCCATCTTACCTCAGATGCGGTTTAATGCTTGAGTTGGAGATCATTGTTTTTTTATAATAGTTGTTGTCGTTCCAATAATTAATTAAATACTTTGTAGTTATCTTAAAATTTTATGCTAAAATGTTGTTCCTTGCAGAAAGGGATGGCAGCTTCTTTCGTTTAGGGGAATAGTTAATTCTAGCCTTATTTCATGTCCTAATTTATTTCTTTAACAGAGAATAAATCTCTGAGATAATGAAAAATTTCTGTTTGGGGTTTTGGTTTTGTCTTTGGTTTTCTTTTTCTTTTTATTTTTTTTGGAAGGGGTTGGGTTCATTGTAGTAATGTGTACCCAATTATAAATTCCTTTTTTTCTTCAAAGTTTTCCCAACCAAATTACAAGACATAAATATAATAAAATTACTATTTCAAGACAGTAAGTTTATGCGACAAAATAGTATTTTGATCCAGTGATTTTGGGGATTGGAAAGAATGGTATGGTATGGTGATGTTGGTGGTGTGCAGGGTATTGTGATCTCAGGTGAAGTGAGGTGGTATGATGAGATAACTAAGAAGTGAGTAATTTGGAAAATTGATAATTCGTACTGATTTCATAAAAATTAAAAACAAATAAAATTACTTATATACATTCAGAAATTACTAAATTTAGAAAAAATGCTACTATCGTACAAACACATTGAACAAAAATTTTCGGGGAAAAATTCAGTGGCAAAGCGCCATCAGAAAACATGCCTCTAATTATAAAATTTACAAATTTGACTTTCAATGATCACAAAACTTGCACAATAAAATCTATTAACATATAAAAAGATTTTACTTTAAAATTCTAATAAAAAGGTTGCTTTAAGAACATGCCAACAATTAAAAAAATACAAAAATTTTAATGAACATCAAACGAATTCCAAACATTTCCAAAATCTTAAAAAAATGTGAAAATATAAAAGAAGAATTTAAAAAATTAAAGGACACGTAAAAGATATTGAAAGTCAAAATAAACATTTTGCCCCTGATAGTTTAAATTACACTTTTGACGCAAAATTTACAAATGACCTACAAGTTGCAAAAAGAGAAAAGAAATCTTAAATAAAAAACTTTTAAAGGGTTTGTCAAAATATGGTATCTACAGCTTTGATTCCGGCCTAACCTATGCCAATGTGTCGGTTTGAGAGTCAAACTATGTATTTTTTGCATCATTGATAGGATAATTTCATTATGCGTACGTCGGCCTTTCAACCTCCATCAAACAAAAAAAAAATGATATTATATTTGTTGTTTCTATTTGATCAATGTATATATCCAATGACATTCATAAATGCCCTAATTGAAACATTCAATATTCCTTTTTGTTAAAACATATTTGGCGGTGAGAGAGAAGAAAATTAATTTGGTACCAAAGTTTATCTCGAATTGATCCAAAACCTTGACAATATTCCATTAAACAAGTCGGTGTTGCAAAAGCTGAGGAGGACATGCGCAAATTCAAAAATCTGACAGAAAATAAAATTACAAGACATTAGATTATCAAAGTATTGACACATGGTGTATTACTATCAATTATATCTTACCATATAAGCATAATGAGTGTTTCTAGTCCAGTAATTATCAGACAAAGAGAAATATTCTACTTATACAACGAGATATGATTGGAAGTAATATACTACAGGCACTGCAAAGTAGTGTATACTAGCAACATACTATATACCTACACTAAAATTACTAAGAAAAAAATGTTGAATGTATATTTTATGCCACGTGAAAGTATTATTTGGTGTACTAATACCAATCACATCTCACTATACAAGTATAATAAGTTTTATTTATCTAGTGCAAAACTAGAAATTAAGAGGGGAAGAAGGGGGTTGGGACTGAGGCAGGCAAAACTTACATGTGTATAAGATTAGGGATGTTAAATTTAATTTTGAGAAACAGTTTGAAGGGACAAAATCTAATTTTATTATAAATCTATTTAAAATTAAATACCTTTTTCAATGTTACGTTTCGAATCCAAATTAAGGAAGTTGTCTGGCATTGTTGTATCATACCATTTAGAACTGCAAAGTGGCGTACATAACAAGCGTGTAACACATTCTCAAATTGTTTTTTAGTATATATTTAGATCTAAAAAACCACTTTTGAATATATAAATTCTTTCAAGTCCAACTTAAGGAAGGTGGAGTTCCATTCTGGAGAGAAAACGGAGTTGTATTTTGCTAAAATTAGAGGAGTTTTAGTTGTTAGATAATTCTTGGATAAGGAGGACAAAATCTTGTCACAGAATAGAACGATAAGAAGATAAATCAAAATGCATTGGCAGCTATTCATTCAAGCATCTGATTAATTAATCTATACCTAACTATTGAATCCAAATCCTACCCATGATTACGTCCCTAATGCAGTACTACATACGCCTATTACAACTTTCCTTAATGCAGTACTACATGATCACGTCCTACTGTTTAATCCAAACCCTACTCAAACATGCAGAAAGCAATATAAATCTATGCATGCACCTGGGACTTGTACGTACTTTTGACGCACCAGAGTTTCGCTCATACAGAGGAGACACAAGGTTCAAAGTTTATACAACGATCATCAATGAAGTTCCACGAAGAAACTAATAAGAGCACAAGGGATTGTTCAGCCTGGTTCAAGCTTTTGGGTCACGGTAGATCAGGAAGGCTGACGTCTTTGGAAACAATGGCGCACGATCATCGTCAGCGCGAGCAGGTTGAACTTTCCAAGTTATTCTTGGGCCGAGATTTGATGATGGGGCGCATGCAGAAATTTACCATGGCTGTTATAGGGATGAATCTGTTGCTGTGAAGATAAGTAAAGTTCCAGATAATTATGATTCTGATGAAAGAAGAGACTTACCTAGTTGGATAGAAAACCAATTTAATCAAGAATCCACTCTCCTGTCTCGTCTCCACCACCCCAATGTTTTAAAGTTCGTAGCAGTCTGCAGGCAGCCACCAGTTCTTGGGATCATCACGGAATATTTATCAGGAGATTCTTTAAGATCATACCTGAACAAATTTGAGCATGAGCACAAATTTGTTCCCTTACCAACATTAATCACTATGGCATTGGATATTGCTCGTGGGATGTCGTATATTCACTCGCAAGGCATTGTTCACAGGGATCTCAAGCCCGATAATATATTAATCAGCGAAGATTTCCACCTGAAAATTGCTGATTTTGGAGCTGCTTGTGAGGAAGCGCACTACTATCTTCATGTTGACGGCGCAGGTACATACCGATGGATGTCCCCTGAGATGATCAAGCGGAAGAAGTCCTACAACAGGAAGATCGATTTGTATGGTTTTGGACTAATCTTATGGGAGATGATTGCTGGAACAATTCCATTCAAATATATGGCTCCAGAACAAGTTGCTTTTGCTGTCCCAAACAAGAATCTGCGACCAACCATCCCTCAGAATTGTCCTTCGGCAATGAGAGATCTAATAGTGCAATGCTGGCCTTCGAAACCAGAGAAAAGGCCCGAGTTCTGGCAGATTGTCCAGGTGTTGGAGCAGTTCGAGAGTTCACTTGCTTGTGATGGAACCCTGAACAATGTGGTAATAGATCCAACCTCCCAGGATGCTAAGAAGAGGTTTCTTCTCCATTGGATCCAAAAGCTTGATCCCATGCATTCGGATAAATTGATATCAGCGCATATAATTGGATGCCAATGATAATTTCGCAAGAATTGTAAATTTTGTGGATTCTTTTTAGCAAATTAGAGATTTTCTCGTATTCTCTGTTATGGTGTACAGCCTTCTGTTTCTATGTTTGGGGCTGTAGACAGTGGGATGAATCGCTGTAAACTTGATTTACATCATTAATAGATCACAGTAATTGTTCAATTATAACTGCTAGTTTTGTCAAGAATGGGAGACTTCAAGTTTCTAACCATGGTCAAAACAAACTAGCCCAAAAATTCACATATAAAAACTAATCGACTAGTATATCTGAAGTGTGACGTTATCAAAGAAATTGTAGAGCCATCTTGATTGGATAAGAATTTAGTTAATGAATGTAAAAATATTGGACATGAAAAAGTAAGTAGATTGGTTGAAAATCTAAATGCAGATGTCTATACACTAGATGGCATATATTGTTTGAAGACGTCTTCAGTTTAATTGGCTCCAAAAGCAGAATTCTGGCTTTCAGATGGATTTTGATCAGCAAGGCTGAACATATTACTTGTTACAGACTTGTCTGTCAGTGTCATCAGTTTCTGAAGCAGTGGGGAACAAAGGATCTGTATTTGAAGTAACTATCCTGATGTCAGTTTCCAGTATATTCAAAATTTGATTCATGTTTGCCCTAACATGTGAGAGAGGATGAACAGAAAGAATGGCAGCCAGAACATGTTTCTCCATTAATTAGGGCATATTTTTATCAACCATATCCAGGGCTCGACCTTCTTTTGCTAGTGACCAAGCTCAATCTGTCAAAAGAACAGCCTGATGATCATCATTCATAAAAATATCTGCTTTCTTGCCAATCAACAGCACAAGAAGAGCAACCCCAAGGCTATAAATGTCATTTTTCTCACTTACTTGGCCATATAACACGCATTCTGGGGATAATATAGCCTAGCGTCCCAGCCACCCTTTGGCCATATAGCACGTATTCTGGAGATACATAGCCCAGTATACCAGCTACCCCTACACTAAAATGTTAGAATCCATCTGGGGTGCACTTTGCCAGGCAAAAATCTACCAATTTTGGCTCAAAAGAGTCGTCAAATAATATGTTGTTTGCTTTGATGTCTCTACGAATGATTGCAGGCTGTACCCCGTTGTGTAAATAAGCCAATCCATGTCCGATTCGCAAGGCAATTTTTGCAGATAGGCGAACTAAGTGTTTTTGCTCTTGAGCTAAAGAGAAGATAATACAGGCTTCCATTTCGCCTTGAATCACCCACGATTATTCTTTGTTCACCTTCTAGAGGTAAGATTTACATGCCTAACACTAGCAGTTAGCTCTACTTCACGTCTGAAGTTCGTGTCCCCTGCAACTGAACCGTTCTTGAACATTCTCAATTGTATTTGATGTTAGGAAATCAAGATGCCCAAATAATAGTTTGACGTAGCGGAATATAAAATTGATTTCCAATCAAGATCATTGATTATTTATACAAAATTAGAAACGTATCTTTTGATGACATAATTAAATGAATTAACCTAATAAAAAATACGCGATATCAATCACAACCGCACACATGTCCGGCCTCTAAGGTATCCACATGAACACCTTCTTAGAATCCTCTTCAAAATTAATCAACACCAAGTTAATATGTTATATCCACTTGACACATCGCAACACAAAGAAAATTGAATAAAGAAAAACTATTTTTCTCTCTGTAGACACCAAATTTTGACACACCATTTATTTTCAAACATGGGAAGGGCATGTTTGCACCTTTTGGGACAAATTTTAATTTTTCAATAATTTGGGGGGCAAAATAGTAATTTTATCTGTAAATATTTTTCTATCAGCTTTTGGGGGCTTTAAATTCATATTTTTACTGTTATGTGAATTTGTTAATTTTTATAATTTTTCTGAACTTAATTAGTATTCTTTATATTTTTACCATCACGAGGGCAAAATGGTAATTTCGCCCCGAGAATACCATTTTAGCTCATTTTTAGTTCCAAATTTATTTTTCTAATTCTTTAAGCATGTTTCTAAATTTTCTTGATTTTTTCAGAGATGATTACTATTTTTTTCGGTGAATTTTCATTGCCCAAGGGCAAAATCGTTATTTTACAAATTAAATTCATTTTTCACCAATTTTGAGTCAGAAATGCATTTTCTAGTTTTTTAAGCTTATTTGTAATTTTTGATAATTTTTTGAAGACAATAACTATTTTTCTGTGAATTTTCATTGTTCGAGGGCAAGATCGTCATTTTACAATTTAAATTCATTTTTTGTCAAATTTTGAGTAAAAAATCTATTTTCTAGTGTTTTAAACTTAATTTTAATTTTTGATAATTTTTTTAGGCTAATACCTATTTTTTTGTGTATTTTCGTTATACAGGGGCAAAATCATCATTTTTATACCCTGAGCGCGTTTCTATCAGTTTTGAGCTCTAGTTTTTATTTTTGAAATCTACTGTGAATTCTTTTTGAAAATTTAGAGATCGCTATTATATTTCTTATATTAATTTTTAATTTTAGGATTAAAATTTTTTTTTAATGTAATTAGTATTTTTTAATATCGGTGACATTTTCGTTATTTTACAGCATTCTTGGCCAACAAGACAAGTGGACTATAAATACCCTCTTTAATCAGTAGAAAAAAGGAGGATGAAAGAAAAAAAAGAGAAACCTTAAAAACATCTTTTGATTTTACCCTAAAGGATCAAACACACACACATATACACTACAAAACACACACTAACCGCCACATCAATTTTGTTCACTATTCATCGTCTCCTCCAAGAATGAATCACTGTTCATCATCATCAGGTTTAAGAGGTATTTTCTTAACTCTCTCTTGTTTGATCCACTTTTCTTTCATTATTTTATATAAATCTGGTTATTTCTTTTAACTTCTTGAAATTTTGGTTGATTTTTTTTATTATGTGGAATTTTATTCAATTTTTGTTCCTGAGTTTGTGGGTTTATGTCCCTGTTTCTAGGTTTTTCTCTCCTCTCTATCCCTCCACCGTCCCCTACTTCCTTTTTCCACATCAGTCTGAATCAACTCACAAACCACCACTACCAGTCCATTCTCCACCACCTCACCACCGTGAACCACCAAAAGTCCGACCTTTAACTATCAGAACCACAAGAAACTCCATCTGCCAACATTCCCAGGTTCCACCAACCTTGCCTACCCCTCTACCAAAATCACTGAAACTTCACCAGTCAAGCTATTTCTTAGACCCTCAAATTCGCAACACAAGGGCCATACATCAATCACTGGAATCCCCAATTTCACCGAGCATAGCTAATCCCCAATCACTACTGTATAATTGCCAACCCACATATTGAATGAACCGTTTAGCAAATTCACTACCCAGAGCAGCAATAATCAACGCTCAGAAGACCCTTAAAACAACCCCTAATTCCATGACCCCCCCCCCCCAACAACTTGTAGCAAGCCCACACCTGTTTTCTCAATTGGAAACGCCTCCAATAGCAAATCACAGCCCTCAATCTGCCCAAAAGCACCACAAAATCATCACTATCAGCAAACTCATCCCCAAAAATCAACCCAATCCCAACTCGAACAGACCACTGCCCAACCACCATACCATCACCAACATCACCAGCAGCCCTAGCTAATCCAAAATAAACAATCACACGCACAACTACCTGGGCCATCAATTAGCCTTCAATTTCCATCAACGACTGCCATTGACAAACCTGCATAAGAAAAAGAAGAAAATCAAACGACCCAACTGCTTGTATCCCACAACCCCGGTCAAACATCGTTCCACTCCATCACCAAATTGGACATACACATACACACATACAAAGGTTACGCACACACAAACACACAGATACGAATACATTCTCAAATAATAACGCACAAATTCACAGACAATGGATTCACATGAACACACACAGATTCGCACACACTTAGATGTAAGGTAATAAGGGGAGTAACGCAGCGAAAAATTTAAAAATTTATTACCTTAGCCATGGATCTCTTTGATGTAATCTATACGATTAAAGGGGGTTTAGCACAAATACCTCAAGCATAGAAGGTTTCTATGCTTCAAAGGGCAAGATCCTATTCGATGAACGTGTTGATCTATCATGAAAAGCCCTCCAAGTGTAGAGCCTCCAACGGTATCCACACGAACATGATCTTTAGGAACCTTTGGGCTTGCTTGCCTTGCCTTTCGAGTGCTAGCTCCCTTGAATGATTCATCAAGAACACAAGAAGAAGAAAGAAGTTGAAACCCTAACAATTAGGGAAGGAGGTGTGGTGTTTTTCTTGAAGAGAAAAACCGCCACCAAGCTCTCAATTTTTCTCTCTCTAATTTTGTGTTATGTTTCATCAATCTTCCAAGAGTCAAGGCATGGACTTATTTATAGATGTAGTATCCTAGTCTTTAAGGAAACAAGAGCAATTGGAAACCAAGAAGGTTTAGGAAGCTTACCTTAAGCTAATCCTATTCCTTTAGGAAACCAATTCCAAAAGGAAACCAAATAGCTTCTTAATTCCTTTTAGGAAACTAATTTCCATCAAGACTTAGAATATTTATAATTAAGTCCTTTAAGTTAATTTATCACATAAATTAACCCCATAAGTATCTTATACTTATCTTAATAACAATTTAACCCAAAGACCATGTTCTTATTGTGTGTGACCCATTAGGTTCCATTCACGTTGGCAATAAGTACAAATTATAACTCATTAATTAATTAATTAAGAGCTAGATAAATTAACACTTTAATTTATCATTAATTCACTAATTAATTAATTTGCACTTATAGATCATGAGTGGCGTCTAGCAATGCATCATGACCACCCAAGTGAATAGGAAAGTCATATGGTAGACTACACCTATCAATGACAATGTTACCGTGTAATTAATATCCTTTCACCACACTATATCCCAATTAGTCTAAGAGTGTAGTGCGCACTCTTTAAATGACTAATTAATGATTTCTTGTTCCCGAAATATAACTTTCCATAAAAGTATAACCTTGAAACTCTTTCAAGTCATACTTTCACTTTTGCGCAAAAGATTCTTTAAGTCATATTTCAACAAGTGGCCAATCCGGGATATACTCTCCCATAATAAGGAGTGGTGAATCCTATATCGATTACTCACTATCCTTCCATGCTTCATACTATACCCAATCTCTACCGTATGGGCTACTCTTTTACGAGCACCGAGCAATAGAGTCAAAGCATAGCAATCCACACTCAAGATACTATGGTAATCTCAAGTCTAAGGATTACTTACACCATTGCCATTAAGAGTATAATTCATTAGCACTATGAATAGTAACTCTTGGCGGATCAATCCAATGAACTTGTTCTCTAACAAGCATTCACATACCAGCTTAGGTGTCACACGCCATAGTTGACGAGATCAACTACTACTTACCATAAGTAGAGGCAAAGTATGTGCTAGTCTTCCCATATTAATGATGTCCAATCTCATTAATATTACGACTAGGGATATTTAAGAATATAACTTAATGTGTAATAAGAGTCTCATCATTGTAACTCTTACAATCTCTTATACACAGTTAATATTCTATGGACTTTATCAAATAAACAAGTAATATTAATAACAAGTATTAAATGACAAAGAAAATGCCACATATATAAGTATAACACGAAATAAGCTTAATAAACATTCCAAAAACCAACTTGGTTTTAGGGCATACACTAACATTAGAACACACAAATTCACAAACACAAACACATCATACGAGCAATAAATCATCACCAAATTGACCCAACAATTCACCACACCATAGACAGCCCAACCACAACCCACGTGCCACCAATTCTCCATGTCATAACCATATCACATTCACACCTCCCCTGCACAAAAATCACCTAAATCAATCATAATCCAGTACCTCCTTCTCCCTGGCGTCACTATCAGAGGACACAAATCCAACCAGTAGTTAACCACCATAATCAATTGACCACCAATTTCATCCCCATTGGAGCAATCCGATCCACAACCCCAATTCATTAAGTCATCACCATCAAAAATTGACCAACAATTCAGAAATACCACTAGCTACCCCTTCCTTTGCTCACCGATTTCACCTCTGAACCACCACCTGATCACCTCCACAAATCACCCCCACTGATGCAGTGCTGTCTGCGATGGTAGCCTCTCTTTTCCCCTTGTTGGCATTTAAGTGATTAATCCCTGAAATTTGGAGAGCATTCAGTTAAATAGAGAATAAAAGAAAAGAAAATTGAGCAAATATGAGAAGAGAAAAGAGAGAGAGAGGGAGCGATTTTCAGAGATCAGAGAGAGCTGGGAGGGACGAGTGAGAGGGGACAAGAAAGATAACCAGAGAGAAGAGATGATAGTGATTCGATCAAGAGAGAAAAGAAATAGAGAAAGGAGAAGACAAAAATAAAAAACAAACAGAGAAAGAAACTGAAAGTTAAGAGGGCGACGCGAGAGAGAGAGAGAGAGAGGCTTGAAGAAAGGTTAATTTGGGTTCTAGAGAACCCGATTGAAGAAGAAATAGAGAGAGTGAGATGGAGGAAAGGGAAAAAATCAGAAAAAAAAAAAAGAAAAAAGCAGAAGGGGGAGAATCGGAAGAACAGAGAGAAAATTGAGAAGAAGACCCGAGAGAAAAGTGAGCAAACGAGAGAACAGAGAAGATGTGAGTGAAGAAAAATCGAAGAGAGAAATGAAAGAGAAAATAGGGAGGAAAGAAGATGGAAAACAGAACCGAGAGTTGGGAGAGAATTTGATTTTGGAAACTGGAAACATTTCTGATCCTGGTTATGGGTTTAAGGGGGTTTCGTTTCTTTTATACTGAATTGGTTTATGTCATTCTTCATTTTTATGTTAGTTTGTTTTAGTTAATTAATTCCTACTGCAGTCTTGCTTGGTTCTTCTCCTTTCAGTCAATCAATATTAGTGGTTAGTGTAATCAAAGTTTAAATTGTGTATCATCCGATTACTTCATCATAAAATAAATACTTAGAATTCAGCCCCTCTTGTTTGGAATGCCTATTAATATACCCTTGAAAATTTTTATTAGTTATGCAGTAGGTTTCTATTTTCTAGATAAGCCCTCCAAGTCTTGTTTTTCTTACAAATAGGTCTTGCGTTTTTTCATTATTATGTCCCTATACTTGCCGGAATTACACTTTTTGTCCCCTTCCAATTATTGTTAATTTATAATTGTGCCCTCATGCTTACTGGAATTTATTATTTGGCCCCTAGATTTGTCTTTATTTGTTTTTAAGCCTTTAGTTTCATAGAATTTATATCTTGTCCCAAATTTGTCAATAGTTATATATTTTAGTTTTTATTTGATTATACCGGGGTGCCTTGACTTGTTTGTTCCATTTTTAGTAGTATTTGTACTGGGTCTTCAAGAGGTATCCCTATTTCTTATTAATTTCTCTTTTATGTGTTGCAATGTGCCTTATGTGATTTTTATGCGTTTATTCACATATTTCCTATTTGGTACGTTCTTTATGTATTTATTTTCATGAGATTTCATCTTAAATCTTATTATTTCTTTATCATTATTATTTTGATAAAAATGTAATATTTTGTATTTAGATAATCAATGTAATAGTTAGATTATTTTCTCATATTTTAGTAAAATTTTGTATCTAGATAGGAAGTGTAATAGATAGGGCATTTTTAATTTCCCCCTTTAAATTGTAAATCAAGCCCCCCGGTGTAATATGTAGGATTTATTTGTTTTTGCGTGTTTATGTGTTTATTTCTTTTACCGTTTGTGCTTATGTGTTATGTGCTCCTATGTGATCTTATATGCTTTTATATGTTTAATTTTCTTTTAATTCATGCTTTAATGTTTAAACTCATGATTCATGGTATTCCGTCATCACACTAGTCCAATGCTAGTTGTGGCTTCATTCTTTCCCCGCTAGTCCAACGCTAGTGGATTTTTCTTAGAATGGACTAGTCTAACGCTAGACCCTTAGGACATTTTAGTGTTAGGTACATTCGTGTGCATTTCATATCTCATTTCACACACTTTTATTTTTTCTTTCCACCTATCATGATTTTATTATTGCTCTTATTATTATTTTTATTATTATTATTATTATTGACACGTTCTTCAAATACATGACATCTAGGTTGTATTTCACTTAGATTTTAGGACATTTGTGTGATCCATAGTCGCCTACTCACCCGAGAAGCGGTGGCGTACAAGCCATTCCCCCCTCCATGAGTAGAAATATTCAGTCACGAGTTATTAGTTCCCCGTACCCGTCATGTTGCATACCTACCTTCTTTCTTCACTTACTATATATTATTATTTTTTCTTCTTTTTGCATCACATTTTGCATAAAAACTCGTGACTCCCTCGAGGTCTCGACTCGGGTTTCGTAATTAATGCGATAATCTCGACCAAGCCTTGACGGAACATTCCGACCCTTCCGATATTCATATTTAGACTTAGAATTTGCATTCATTTAGACACATCCGAACGCGATAGAATCTAGGGTTAATTTAGGAAAATTTAATTAAACCTCGCAACTAGCCTCGTCTAGGTTGAAAGGGTGCCTTAGGCGTAAGCCTTTGCCTTCCCTTTCTTCAAATGTGACTCCCGAACATTTTCTCTCGTTTTTCGTAGACCGGAGTCGGAAAAGGGTTTTAAATGATTTTATAAATTTTTATTTTTAGTTTTGTTAAACGATTTTCGGGTGACTTGGTACACCCTAACTCAGTACCAAGTGGCGACTCCATTTTTCAAATAAAACCCTTTTTCAGAATTAGTTGGCCAAAACTGTCGCATTTTTTGTCCCGGCCTTGTTTTTCTTTTTAAATACCATTTTTATAAAAAACACATTTTTTGAACTAAAAACTCGATTTTTATCACACATGCACCATTTTTATCTTTTCAAAAGGGTCACCAAACGGGATCGTTTTTTCTGGATGTGACAGTCAATGACCCCACTAGTACCCTTTTCCTTCACGATTTTTGGGGCGCGACACTCTCTCTAATTTTCTAACGTATGTTACGTAATATCTTACGTCGTATCAAGTCTTAGTGTGTGGGACTTATTTATAGAGCAATAATTAAGACATTTTGTCCAACAAGAATTTGGTAATAGGTAACCCTTACCTATTAGGATATCTTACCAAATAAGATATTTAGTAGGTTTTAATTTCCTTCAAAAAGAAATTCTTCCACTACTATAATTCCTTTATTTATTAATAAGTCCTTAAGATTAATTATCTCACAAATTAATCCCATAATTATCATATAATTATTTAAATCAATTTAACCCAAGAATTAGTTCTATTGTGTGTGACCCTTTAAGTTTCTAATCACTTGGCAATAAATATAAATTATAATCTTAGAAGTAATTGGCTTTAGTACAAAACCAACAAACTCCCACTTGGACTAAAGTCAATTTAGTCACAAGGATTCTAAGATTGGATAAATTAAACAACTTTAATTTATCATTAATCAAAATTAATTAATTTATATTTATAGATCAAGTTTGGTCTCTAGCCAGGCATCATGACCACTCAAGTGTCAAGAAAGTCAAGTAATTGACTTCACCTATCCATGAACCAAATTCCGTGTAATTATTATCCTTTCACCATACTATATCCCAAATTAGTACAAGAGTAAGGTATAGGTGCCAACTCTTAATGTACTAATTACTACTATTTCTTGTTCTCGAATTTCAACTCCCTTATCAATAAATTTAGAACTTTTCCAAATTATTGATTGGTTTGCAAACATTTTTGAGTTGATATTTCAACAAGTGTGACCACAAATAGGGATATACTAGGAGCAGTAAATCCTATATTCATCATAAACTATCAATTCGTGTTTCTTATTATATCCAACTTGTATTGTACACATAACCAATTACGGATTATGGACTAATAGAGTTAAAAAATAATCCACACTAAAGATACTCTTATGATCTAAAGTCAAAGGATCATTACATTACTGTCACGTAGAGATTATACCATTGGCACTCAAATAGTTAATATTATGGAAATCTCTAGACGGATCAATCCAGTGAATTGTTCTCCAACAATCCACCCATATATCATCACATATGTTAATATATCTGCATTAACAATGTCCTTATACTGTTAATACTATGATTAAGGATACTTTAAGAATAATAATAAATATTATTAAAAGGACTTTATCATTTAGAAAATACATAAATACATATGATAAAATACCATATATCTCTCACTTTGATTAAAACCAATCATTCATATACTCTATATTGAATGAATATACATGACTATCATGTTTCTTTTGGAATAATGCTTTAGTCAATGGATTAACTACATTATCCTCAGTGGGAATCTCATCTATCTTTACATCGTTTTTACCAATTTTTTCCTTAAATAAATGGTATAGCCAAAATACTTGTTTAAATCATAGATGAGACCGTAAGTTCAATAATGAATTTCTAGATCCAACTTAGCTTCTAAAGTTTCAAAGCACTTGGCCTTCATTGTAGAATCTTGTTGCATCCCAAAATCGATGAGGTACTAGTGGGGTCCATGGTCGTCACACTCCAAAAAGGCGGTCCAATCCGATGACCCTTTTTGAAAATATATGTTTTGAAAAAATTGTGCATAAAAAAAAATGAGTTTTTAGTAAGAAAGTGTTATTTTGAAAAAATGGCATTTTAAAAGAAAATAAGGCCGGGACTAAGAATGCAGCAGTTTTGGCCAACTGATTTTTGAAAAAGGGTTTTATTTTAAAAAAAATGGACTCGTCAATTGGTATGGAGTTAGGGTGTACCAAGTCACCCGAAAAATCATTTTAACAAAACGAAAACATTTTTAGAGAAACAAATTTAAAAACCCTTTTTCGACTCTGACAAGAGATAATTTTACTTATTTTAGTGTATGTATTATTATGTATTTTTAATATGTTTTTAGTATTTTTAGCCAAAATTTGGCTCAATTTGATTAAGTTTCTTCCATTTGAAGAATTTCTCAAAAATTAGGGTTTTTACCATTTTTATGATTTTGAAGCAAAATTTATATTTTGAGCAAATTAATGCATAATCTTTGTACAATCTTTCAGGTTTTATACATTCAATCATAATTTGGATCAATTGAAGTAAAGGTCATTACATTTATAGTAGATTCAAGGATGATTGGATTGAGAATCTCAATAGAACAGCTTTTATATTCAAACTTGGAGGATTGTTTTGCTCAACTTTTGAGAAATTCTCATCGAAAAATTCACCATGGAATTAAAAGATCAACATCACAAAAAGATCTCAAGGGTATAAGAGGCATAAGAAGCAAAAGAGAAATGCAAAGAAACAATGGAAGTGAAGAATTGGAGAAAAACTAGGCATCAATAATAACGACACATTTTTGTATTTTAGCAATAACTTGAGCTAAAAATGTTGAATTGAGATGATTCTTATGGCATTTTAAATATAAGAGGATACTCTACAATTTTTGTGAAGACATCGAAATCCAGTTCTCAAATCTTCCTGGCCAAAAATCTAATTTACTGAAGAACAAAGCTCTCCCAACTATGTCTCAGTATTTTGGCCCTATATTTGCATCCAAAACTCCAAATGATCTAATTCTTGTGGTTTTCAAAAGCTAATTCAAAGCGATACAACTTTTGTGTTTTGAGAAAAAGCTGATTTTGACTTCTTCTAGGAGCAATACGCAGGCTGAAGATACAAGGCTAACTAGATGCGTATCGCTAGGCGCGTATCATGCATGTCGGTCAGAAAATGATACTTTCAACTTGCAGCTTATCTTCCAGCCCCTTTTGATGACTTTTTAAAGATTCTTTACACCTACACCACCTAGGAAAACATTGCAAAATTCAAGGGAAATCTTTTTGTAATTTAAAGACAACTTGACATGCAATTTGCCATGCAAGTTGGTGAGATGACTAGGGTGAATTTGTCTATAAAGAGGGAGCTCTTGCAAGACATCAAAAAATATAACTTGGTAGGAGAAGCACTCCTTGTAAATACTTAGAGTAGATTTTCTTTCTTAATTTTGTAGTAGGCAAAATCATATTCTTGTAACAAGACTTTGGAGGAACTATTTTGTATTCAACATGTTTGATGAAGTGCAAGGACAAGTTTTGGAGCCAAGTTCATCCAACCAATAAGCAACTCTAACCTTATTCTTTTAGTTTCATTCATGCATGCTTGTTTACTTTCATTTATGTGCTTAAGTTTATCTTAAATATGTTGAACTAAGTTGATTTCCACTAGGTTTAGGATGAAGCTCTAACAATGGAAAGAGTAAATGGAACTTATGTTGAATCTCACAAGAGTAGTGAATTCACATGGGTGGATTAAAGTTTGAAACCACAATTCATGAGTTAAATGAACTAATGCATGCTGGATTTTACCACGAGAGTAGGAAAGCTCATGTATTAGTAGTCTTCCATTCATAGAGAGACCTAGTTTGGAGTATAATTGGAATTGAATCCTAAACTTGAATAAAATCATCTTGACCATAAGCTTAATTTGCATATTTAGTGCATTCTTAAGCCTAGTTAACTTTGTTTAACTAGTTTCTTCATTGCTTGTTTACTTGAAATTGATTTTCCTACCATTTTCACCATTTTCAAGTTTGATTGTCTAGATAATAAAGCAAGTTAGTAACTTTGGTAGTTGCTAGTTCACGTTTCATTGTGGGATCGACCCTAATACTCGTCAAAACTACAATTGACTCGTGCACTTGCGGAATGAGTATTAGGTTATAAATTTTATTACTTATTTGTGTGATTTTAAGTGGATTTATTGCTATATTTTGATATAAGCCTAGTCAACTTTGTTTAACTAGTTTCTTCATTGCTTGTTTACTTGAAATTGATTTTCCTACCATTTTCACTATTTCCAAGTTTGATTGTCTATATAATAAAGCAAGTTAGTAGCTTTGGTAGTTGCTAGTTCACGTTTCCTCGTGGGATTGACCCTAATACTCGTCAAAACTACAATTGACCCGTGCACTTGCGGAATGAGTATTAGGTTATAAATTTTATTACTTGTTTGTGTGATTTTAAGTGAATTTATTGTTATATTTTGATATAACCTAAACTCACAATCAGACTCCAGTCTACGAAAAAATGAGAGAAAAAGGTTTGGGAATCACATTTGAAGAAAGGGAAGGCAAAGGCTCACGCCTAAGGCACCCTTTCTACCTAGTCGAGGCTAGTTACAAGGTTTAATCAAAATTTCCTAAATTAACTCTAGATTCTATCGCGTTTGGATGTATCTAAATGAGTGTAAATCCTAAAATCTAAATGTGGGTCTCGAGAGGGTCAAAATGTCCCGTCGAGGCTTGGTCGAGATTATCTCATTAATTGCGAAACCCGAGTCGAGCCCTCGAGGGAGTCATGAGTGTAAAATGCAAATTGGAAATGCAAAAAGAAAAGAAAAATAGTAATATAGATAATAAGTGGTCGAAAAAAGGGAGATGCATCATAATAGGTACAGAGGACCAATAACTCATGATTGAAAGTTTCTACTCATGGAGGAGGGAACGATATGTACGCCATCGCTTCCCACATAAGTAGGTGATTATTTCTAGTTGGATCACACAAATGTCCTAAAAGTCTAAGTGAAAATGCAACCTAAATGTCATGCACTTGTCAAATACTAAAAAATAGGTAATAATGATGATTATATACATATATAAAAATCATGCAAAAGGGATAAAAAATTAAAAGGCAATAGTGTGTGAAATGATGTAAAATGCACATGAGTGCACCTAGCACTAAAATTGCCCTAAGGTCTAGCGTTGGACTAGCCCTTTCTAGAGATTCCCCACTAGTGTTAGATTAGCGAGAAAACGAAAAAAGCGACAACTAGCATTGGACTAGTATAGTGACGGAATAACATAAAATATGAATTAAATAGTAAAGCATGAATAAAAAGCAAATTAAACATATAAAGACATATAAAGTCAAGTAGGTGCACGTAACAAGTAATCATGGTATCTAGATGCAAAATCCTAAGGAAAGCGGTAAAACATATAAGCACACAAGCACACAATAGTAAATAAATCCTAACTATTAACCGGGGAATTAGCTACAATTTTTAGGGGGGAAAGAGCAAAACGACCTACCTATTACACTTGCTATCTAAAATACAAAATTTTGAAAAAGTATGAGAATGAATAATCTAACCATTACATAGACTAACTAAATACATAAAATTATATTTTTTCCGAAATAATAAAATTTGAAATTAAATAACATAAAATAAATAAATACGCAAAAAGCATGTAAAATAAGAAATATGTGCAGAAACTATGTGTGAAAATCACATAAAGGCACATTGATGCACATAAAGAGAAGTTAATGAGGAAAAGGAATACCTCTCTAAGATCCAGGTACAAATACTAATCAAAATGAACAAACAAGTCAAAGTACCTCGGTACAAACAAACAAAACCTAAAATATATAAATATTGACAAATTGAGATAAAAAATAAATTCTAAAAACTAAGGGGACTAAAAATAAAATTTTATAAAACTTAAGGGGTAAAAATCGAAAGTTCAAATAAGTCTAAGAGGTGGAAATGCAAAAATTAAAGTAAATCAGCGGATCGAAACAATAAATTTCAATAAAAGTGGGGCAAATCGCAATTGGGGCCTAATTGAAATGCATGTGAAAATTTAGGGGGGAATTTATAAATAACAAGGACTAGAGTGCCGCTATTAAAAGTTTTAGACAAAAATTGAAATTGCTCAAAACCTCAAGGCACCAAGTGCTATTATTTATTTATTTATTATTATTTTGTTAATTAAAAAAAGACTAAAACATGTAATTTTAAATTAGACTAGATTAATTAATCAAAATGACTGAATTAACTACTAATTGATTAAAGTAATTCTAATAAAGAAAACAATTAAACTCAATGCAAAAAAAAAAAAAATTATCAGATGCCCTTTTCTCTCTCCCTTTTCTATTTCTTCCCCTTTACTCCCTCTTGTTTTTGGTCTCTCGTTCTTCTCTCCAGCTTCTTCGATCTCTCTACGCTCTCTCCTTTCTCTCTTCTCGCCTCTCATTCTTTCTCTCATTTTTGTTTTTCTCTTCCAGTTTCCTCCCTTTTCTCTCCTTTTCTCCTTCTCGATTTTCTCTTTTTCTTTCCTTCTCCTTTCTTTCTACCTCATTTTCTATTTCTTCTTTTCCCAAATCCAAATACCCAATTACAGAAACTAAACTCTAATTACTTAGTCCAATTTCCATTAATCAACAATGAAATCCTAGTGTAAATTCGAATTACAATAAATAAATAAATAAAGGTAAGATCTTACCTAGTTTGGCCGAGAAATTGGCGAAGCTTGGTGGTGCTGGTGGGTTTAGCGGTGGTGCGAGGCGGCGAAATGGTGGCGTGGTGAGGTCGCTGGTTCCAAATGGTTGTCAGCGAGCTTATTAAAGCTCCAATGGTGGAGGAAGAGCTATGGTGGAGTTGTAGTGGTGGAATGGAGGAGCTGTTGCTGTCTTGGCTGATTGGGTGTTCTGTATGTGTGTGCAACTGCGTGGCTACTTGTGTGTTCTGTATGTGTGTCCATGACTTTGTGAACTGTGTGCTGGTGCATGAAATTAGTGTGTGTATGTGCTGTACGAAAATGAAACTGATGTGTGTGTGTGTTTATGTCTGTGGTTTGCAAATGATTGAAGTCTGATGGGTGTGTGCAATTGTGTGAATATATGTCTCGTGTATGTGATTTGGGAATGGTGTGTGCAGGTGTTAAAAGTGAGAATTGTGAATCTGTGAGCTTGAAACTGGAATATATGTGTGCTGATGTGTGAGCGTGTGTGTATTGTGTGACTGTGTATAAGTGTGTGAATGTTGTGTGAAGAATTGTGTGTGGAATGTGTGTAATTGATATGGCTGTGGTGGCGATTCAGTAGTGAGGGGATGTGAATTGGGCTGATTTGCAGTGGGTTTGGTGGTTGTGGTATGTTTAGTGTTGCTTGTTGGTGCAAGGGCAAAGAAGGCTAGAAGCAATGATGTGGTGGTGGAAGACGATGGTGTGTGTGATTGTTTGTGGTGGTGATTAGCTGGTGGTTATGGGGTGTGATGTGCTAATGTATGTGCTGGTGATTTTTGTGGAGTGAATATGTGTTGTGTGTTTGTGCTGATGGTGGTGGTTCTGGGCAATTATGAGCGGTGATTGTGAGGTTGATTGTTGATCTTTGCAGGCGGAGACGATGGGAAGGGCTTGGAGGTGGCTCTGGTGGTCTTGGTTTTTTCTAGGCAGTGGGAGGTAACGTTGATGTTGTGAGGGTGGTGATGTTCTGTGTGCATATCGTGTATGTGAATGTGTGATTATGTGTGTGTGTATGAAGCTTGATTATGTTTTGAGTGAATCGGTGTATGTTGAGTGTATACATGTGAATGAGCGTGCTTTGTATGTGTGACTCTATGTGATTGAGAGTATGTGTGTGTGTGTGTCTGTGTGTAAAGTTCTGGTTATGTGTGTGAGAGTGTGTGTGTTTGTGTGCTTACCTCTTTTATTGTGGGTGTTCGTTAATGGGTGTGGTGGATTTAAGCTGATTTTGTATTGAGGGTGGCTGTTTTGGATGATTTTGGTTGAAATTGGTAGGTGGTTTGTAATTGGCTAACAGTTGGTAGTGAAGGCTTTAGCTTTGTTTGATGGCTGGGTTAATTTGGTGGGGACTGTTGACAGATCAGTGAGCTTGGCCGAGTGTGTCTATTGCGTGACTTGAATCTGTGGGACTGCTGTGTGTTGTATGTGTAGATTGTGTTGCTAGCGTGGGTTTAGTGAGTGATTATGTGTTGTCTGTGAGCTGAAATGTGTGATTGTGTGCATGTGAACGTTTGTGTGTGAATTGTATGTGAGCAAAGTGTGTGAATTGTATATGTTTTGTGTGATGATGAGTATGTGTGTGTGTGTGTTAGTGTGAGGTAATAGTGTGTGTAATATGTGAGAGAGAAATGTGTGAGAGAGAAGTATGTGTGATGTTTGAGAGAGAAGATGCAAGAAGTGTATGGGAGTGTGTGTAGTGCATGAGAGAAAAAAGTAAATAAGTGTGTGAGATTAGCTAGTGTGTGTTTTTGGTGTTCTAAGTGTAGGCTTGAAAATGTACTAGTGTGTGTTCTAGGTGTTCTAGGTGTAGGGTTGAAGATGTACTAGTGTGTGTTCTAGGTGTAAGTTAAAGATATACTAGTGTGCGTTCTAAGTATTCTAGGTGTAGGTTTGAAGATGAACTAAAACCTAGTAGGTGTTCTTGGTGTTCTTCGTGAAAACTTAAAGAAAAATGTAGTAAAAGTGTGTGTTTTTTGTGTTTTTTGGTGTAAGAGATAAAACCATAAACTAAAAACTCTCACTAGGCTTTTTATTTTTTTTTTTCTCCCCTTTATTTTTTTTTTAACTCTCAAGTGGAGGTATTTATAGCATTAGTTGTCTTGGTCTCCAAAAATATTACAAAATAACAAAAAAGCCACCAGTAATAAAATTCTAATTTTATTTTTAAAAGATATTTTTAACCCAAAAAATCAAAAATTAATACAAAGAAATGATAGTAAACTCCAACATTTGTCAAAAAATTCAAAGTAGATTTCAAAATAAAAGTTAAAGTTTAAAATTGATCAAAAACGCGTTCAAGGTGTGAAATGATGATTTTGCCCTTGGACAACAAAATACACAGAAAATAGCTATTGGCCTCGAAAAATTGTCAAAAATTAACAATAAGCTTAAAACCCAAGAAAATGTATTTATGACACAAAACATTATAACGCCCCTACATGCAGTATATATAGAAAAAATAACAATCATCCCCGAAAAAATTAAAAAAATTTAGAAACATGCTTAAAGAATTAGAAAAATAAAATTGGGTCCTGAAATGAGCGAAATGGTGTTTGCGAGGTGAAATTATAATTTTACCCTTGTGTTGGTAAAATATAAGAAGAATACCAATTAAATCCGAAAAAATCACAGAAAATTGACAAATTCGTATGAAAGTAAAAATATGAATTTAAAACATCCAAAGCTAATGGAAAAATAAAACCCCCAAAGCTAATGGAAAAATATTTATAAATAAAAATTACTATTTTGCCCACCAAGATTATTGAAAAATTAGAATTTGACCCTAAAAAATATAAAAATGCTCCAAATGTTAGAAAAATGATCGGTGTGTCAAAATTCAGTGTCTACAAATCTATTATAGTGTCTAGCTTAGAACTCTTCTAATTAGCAACACCACTATTTAACGCGAACACAAGTATAGATTGTAATCTATTATCATTCTTAAATAATTAAATATTTACATCTACAAACTCACCTTCTAAAGTGTAAACTCCATAAGTCAAGAATAATCCATTAGTTTCTCTTTAAGTACTTTGGGATATTCTTGACAAATATCCAGTGACATTCACCAGAATTAGGTTGATATTTGCTCATAATACTTAGAGCATAGGAGACATCGATTTCGTACATAGCATAGCTCAAAAGGAAAATACCGTGTTCTATAGAAACCCTTCCTTGATTGCTCCGTGCTAAACTTCTTTAGCATCTTGTCTATGTACGTAATTGAGAGACCAAGCAACCTTTTAGATCTATCTTTATAGATCTAATTTTCAAAAATATGTTGTCTTTCCCTAATGTTTCATGCACAAATTCTTGGACAGCTACATCTTTTACTGTTTTAAAGTATAGATATATAGTTTCTCAATAATAATATGTCATGCACATAAAGTGTTAAGAAAAACCAGTGCTCCCACTCACTTTCTTGTATACACAAGGCTCGTCTTCGTTTTTTAGAAAAATCAAACTCTTTGACCATCTCACTAGAACAAATGTTCTAACTCCTGATTTGTAAATAATCATATTACTATCCATGCCAATCTTTCTTTTAAAGATCCTCTTGCACCGTATGAGTTTTACCCCTTTGGTTGGTTCGACCAAGGCCCATACCTTGTTGTCGAACATGAAATCCATTTTGGATTTTATGGCTTTATGCCATTTCAAAAAGTTTACACATGACATGGCCTCTTTGTAGCAAGTAGAATCGTCATCAATTATGACTAGCACATCATTACTTTCATTTATAAGAACTCTATATCTCTAAAGAAAATAATCTATGTAGACACCAAATTTTGACACCCGTTCATTTTTCAAACATTGGAGGCATGTTTATATTTTTTTTTTTGGTCAAATTCTAATTTTTGAATAAAAAGGGGAACAAAATCAATAATCTCGGGGGGGCAAAATAGTAATTTCTACATGTAAATATTTTTCATTAGTTTTAGAGTTTTAAATTCATATTTTTACTTTCATACATATTAATTAATTTTCTGTGATTTTTTCAAATTTAATTGGTATTCTTTTTATATTCTTACCAGCATAAGGGTAAAATGGTAATTTCACCTTGTGAACACCATTTTAGCTCATTTTAGGTCCCAAATTTATTTTTCTAATCCTTTAAGTATGTTTCTAAATTTTCTTGATTTTTTCGGGGACGATTGTTATTTTTTATAGTAAATATTGCATTCAGGGGTAAAATCGTTATTTTATAGTTTAAATTTATTTTTCTCTAATTTTTGAGTCATAAATGCATTTTCTAGGGTTTTAAGCTTATTTTTAATTTTTGGTAATTTTTCAACATCAATAGCTATTTTTCTGTGTATTTTCGTTGTCCAGGGGCAAAATCGTCATTTCACATTTCAAACTCATTTTTCGCCAATTTTTGAGTCATAAATGCATTTTCTATGGTTTTAAGTTTATTTTAATTTTTGATAATTTTTTGAGGCCAAATAACTATTTTCTGTGTATTTTCATTGTTTAGGGGCAAAATCATCATTTCACACCCTGAACGCATTTTTGATTAGTTTTAAGCTCTAACCTTTATTTGAAATCTACTTTGAGCTTTTTGGCGAAATTTTGGAGTTTACTGTCATTTCTTTGTATTAATTTTTGATTTTTTGGGTTAAAAATATTCTTTTTTAGAATAAAATTAGAATTTTTATCACCAGTGACATTTTGTTATTTTGTTATATTCTCGGAAACCAAGACAACTAGCCTCTATAAATACCCCCTATTAAAATCAGAAAAAGAGAGAAATTGAAAACCCTAAAACACATTTACTTTTTATTCCCTAAATATCAAAACACACAGTTCGCACCAAAAAACACACACTTGAGGCCGCCATCTTCATCTCATTATCACAGTTCATCATCTTCAAGTTTCATTTTTCAGTATTTTCAGCCATTTATGATTATCATCAATCCTCAACAAGGTATTTTCTTATCTTTTATTCTTTGTTCTATTGATTTTATTTCCTTAAATCTGATGTTCTTTCTGAATTTTTAGGATTTTTCTTTTGTTTGGGTTTTTTGTATTTTCCTGTTCTGGGTTCACTGGTTTACTTTTTTCTCTTCACCATGTCATCCCTTATCCCCAGCCTTTCTTCTCCACCATTCAATCCCACCTCCACCACCAAGCCAACCTCCATCGTCTGCAAAGCCACCAAAACCACCATTCTTCCTCCACCTCAAACCACCAGCTCCAAAAGCCAAGCCTCACAACTAGCACACAAACGACACAAAAGTAACCAGCAAATCAGTAACCCAATTTCAGCCAAAATTCATCCTCAATCCAGCACCACCACCATCGATAGTAAAACACCACGCAATGCCACTGGACCGCCTCCATCAGCACCACAGTCCCTGAACCTATCACCTCTACAGCCAGAAGACCAATCAAAATCAGATAACAAACAAGTCCCAATACCCCCATCTTACCATAGCTTCACCACCATCAAATTACTACCTCACCGAACCACCATATTAACCAAAAATCACTACGCCATCTTGCCCCTTACCAAAAATGGAATCAGCAAACCAAAAAAAAAAAAAAACAAAACATATAGATTCACACACACACAAAACAACCAAATTCACATACAGACACATACATATCCACGCGTCACCATCATTACACAAGGCTGCCCAAACCAATCACCACCACCTCAAACCCAGAAACAATTTGTGACCACACAACCAATCAATTCAAACTCCAGTTCATCCAACTCAATCACCACCGACATCATCAGCCTCCTGCAAAGCAAATGAGAATCTACAAAAAATCAGTTTCAGTCCCCCAAATGCACAACCCCAATCCTAAAAAACTTCACTAGCAAACTGCGACTCCCCACTACAACCATTTTGATTGCAACCCGAAAAACACAATTGAAAACCATCAACCCAAATTAATCAACATAGCAACGAAACCATTAGTACCTATCACCTGCAAGGAAAATTAATCACAATTACGACAAATTGCAAGCAAAATTAGAAAATCAGCCCGTCCATTCTCGCCAAGATCCCCCGCAATCACCACTCAATTCACCAAAACCATCCCCAATCACACACTAGAGCCATTGCTCAAGCGCCAAAATTGCCACCTAAAGCCTACCCTCACCACCAAATCACAGCCCTCTCTACCAACTATCAATATTCAGTTACATAAATCCACCTGTAGCCACCTCCATCTCCCCTGTTTCGAGGGAGAAACCAACTGGGAAAATTTCATTCTCTGTGTTTGTGGGGAGAAAATAGCGAGAGCTGGAGTGATAAAGAGAGGGGGAAAAATTAGAATCAAAGAGGAGCAGAGAACCTAAGGAAAATATAAAAGAAAGGAGAGAAGACAAAAAAAAAAAAACGAAAGAGAGAGGGGAAAATCAGAATCGGAGAGGAGCAGAGAACCTGAGGAAAATGGAAAAGATAGGAGAGAAGAAAAACACAGAAAGTGAGCAGCAAAAAATGAAAAAGAAGGAAAAGAGGAGAAGGGAAAAGAGAAAGGGGCTGGGAAAGAAGAATTGGAGAAATTAGGGAGAACACCAGGAAGAAAGAAAGGGAGAGAGAGTGAACGACACTCGAGCTGGGGTGTTTCTTTTTCTGGGTAAAAGCATTACAATTTCCTAGCATTTTATGCTCTGATTTCCTTATTTGGCTTTCACTTAATAATGGATGATTATTTGTGACTTGAATTTAATTAGTCTTGATTTAGTCTGGATCTAGTAGTTAATTAGTCTACTAGTTTAGAGGCATTTGTTTAAGTCAAGCTTGTGAGCTTCTGGTTATTTAATCAATTAAGATGCAGATTTATTTATTTTTAGTCCTTAGATTTTAATTGATGCCTTATGTGGCCTGACTTCTTTTTATCTTATGTGAATTTAGGTTTCAATAATTATAGACTTTTCCCCTAGATTTTACTTCTTTCAATTAATCCTCAATTAATCGCAATTCTATTTTTTTTAACTTGTTTAAATTTACTAGTCTATGCCTTCTAATTTGCTTAATTTACATTTTGGTCCCTTGAGTAGTTGAATTTCTAATTTTGCCCTTTTAACTCCTTAGCTTCATGGAAACTGCATTTGCACCCCCATTTTGCTACTATTTTATATGTTGCGCTTTATTCATTTATATTGCGATACCTTAACGTGTGTGTTCATTTCTTTAAGCATTAATACCGGGTCTTCAAGAGGTACCCCTATTTCTTGTTAATTTCGCCTTACGTGTTCCAATGTGCCCATATGTGATTTATTTTGCATTTTCTTCACGCATTTTTATTTTACGTGCTTTTTGCCTATTTATCTACTTTATGTTATTTAATTTCAAATTTTATTATTTTGGCAAAAAATGTGATATTTTGTATTTAGCTAATCAATGTAATAGTTAGGTTACATTTATTATATTTTTCGCAAATATTTGTATTTAGGTAACAAGTGTAATGGATTGGTCGTTTTTAGTTTTTTACTCCTTAAATTGTAAATTAAATCCCCCGGTGTAATAGATAGGGTTTATATGCTTTTGTGTGCTTGTGTGTTTATATATTTTACCGCTTTCTTTAGAATTTTACATCTAAATATCATGCTTACGTGTTTGTACTCCTATGTACTCTTACATATCTTTATATGTTTATTTGCTTTCAATTTATATTTATTATTTTGATTCATGTTGTTATTTTGTCACCACACTAGTCCAATGCTAGTTGTGGCTTTATCGTTTCCCCGCTAGTTCAATGCTAGTGGGAATCCCTAGAAAGGGCTAATCCAATGCTAGATTCTTAGGGCATTTTAGTCTTAGGTATACTCATGTGCATTTTACACACTATTCCTTTTTTTGGTTTTTTGTATCATTTTGCATGATTTTTATATATGTATATAATTATTATTATTATCTTTTTTTTTTAAGTATTTGACAGTGCATGACATTTAGGTTGCATTTTCACTTAGACTTTTAAGACATTTGTGTGATCCGACTAAAAATAGTCATCTTTTCACGTGAGGAAGTAGTAGCGTACATGCCTGTTCCCCCCTTCGTGAATAGAAAGATATTAGTCACGAGTTATTAGTGCTTCGTACCCGTCATGTTGCATATCCACTTTCTTCCTTCACTTACTATATATTACTTTTTTTCTTTTCTTTTTCACTTCATTTTTGTATAGACAAACGTGATTCCCTCGAGGTCTCAACTCGGATTTTGCAATTAATGCGATAATCCTGACCAAATCTCGACGGGGACATTTCAACCCTCTCGATACTCACATTTAGATTTAGAATTTGCATTCATATAAGATACATCCAAGCGTGTTAAAATTTAGGGTTATTTTAAGAGAATATGATTAAACTTCGCAACTAGTATCGGCTAGGTAGAAAGGGTGCCTTAGGTGCGAGCCTTTGCCTTCCCTTTTTTCAAATGTGACTCCTGGACCTTCTTTTCTCGTTTTTTTGAAGACCGAAATCAAAAAAGGGTTTTAAATATTTTTTTAAAAATTTTATTTTTGTTTTATCAAATGATTTTTAGGTGACTTGGTACACCTTAACTCCATAACAAGTGACGACTCCATTTTTAAAATAAAATCCTTTTTCAAAATTAGATGGCTAAAACTGTTGCATTTTTAGTCCCGACCTTATTTTCTTTTAAAATACCACTTTTTTTAAAAAATATATTTTTTTCACCAAAAACTCAAATTCAATCACACTCACGGTTTTTCCAAAAATCTTTATTTTCGAAAAAGGGTTATCGGATTGGATTGTCTTTTCAGGACGCGACTAGTCAACGACCCCACTAATACCATGCCTCATTAATTTTAGGACACGACAGGATTTTGACGAATCCACTAGGGATCATTAATGAGTCCGAGCACTAAGGTTAATCACCTTCTCCTTATTTAACCCTTATATTCCATTGTGTTTGGATGTTAGGATTGTATTTTTCTTTTCTAAGTTTTTAAGTTTTTCTTTTGCATCTCACACACTCCCCATCTCTCTGTTGCTTCTGTGATATATGTTTTATTTACTTTTGCTTTATTCGACCGCGCTTGCATTTGGGAGAGGGTCATTCACCTTTAGAACCCACGCTTTATCATTCCCTCCTCTCATAAGGAGCACTCCATGCGTGCATTCGATATATTTTAACCTTTTTTTCTATTTTTGGTGGTTGTCACCCACCCGTCCCTTTAGAAATTAAGATCGATCTATTTAGACGTGTGACCGTGGTACGACGTGCACGTAACATTGTCTAGGAGATCACCCAAACTCTTGACTTGAGTCCACAAGTTTAGAGATTTGGGCTTTAAAAATCGATTCGCTTGGACATGTGGCCGTGGCAAGACGTATTAGACTTACCCAATATGCAAGGCTATTAAAATATTCAAAGTGAATCTAAAATCACAACTAATATAAATTTGGAAAGACTTCAAATCACTTCAAATAATCCTCAAAATAAAAAAATATTTAATATCCATTAGAGTTACCAATTTCTCTTAGATAAACATAACAACATAAAACGTAAATTAAAATTACTATCCTTGACCTATCAACTAAACAATTTTCAATAAAATAAAGTCCTCTATTGATAAGATAACTGCCCCCACTTGCCTACCTCGAACTGTAGACACCTGCAAAAATAAATAGTAAAATGGGGTGAGCAACTAATTTGCTCAGTAAGCAGTTTCGTTCCTTCTTCACCAGTTTGGGCAGTTACATATATACATATATATATAGTACATGCATTCATTCAACCACGTATTATCCATATTCACACATCATAATAATATATAATTACATAACAAGATCGTGGCATATCAAAGAAACATAATGAAAACATACATGATCATACATAAGTAGGCTCAAATTCATCAATGCAGGAACCAGTGGTACTAGATATCTAGCCTAACTTTTCCCCTGTCAGGAGGGTCATAAGCATACATACATGTCCTGACTACTCACCGTCAGGGAGGTAGACGAGAACTAGCTCTCTCTGGTATACAAAGAATAATCAGAGCCAAAACATATATGACATACATTCACACATCATACACAAGCATGCATATACATATATATAGTCAAGGTGCCACAAATATATGAAGAATTATCACACATATAACCTGCCCAATCTGAATTTTATACTATAAAATATTTATATAAGAATTAATATTCATATACGAAGAAGTTTTCAAAACGTAAGAAAGGTTGAGAACCACTTACCGTAAGGTCCAATACCACCTAACTAGGTCAAATAGTCTTGATTCGAGAAATAATCGCCACCTATTGACCAATAAAAGATAATAAAATTTGCTTAATAACTAAAATACTAAAATACTAAAAGGTCTTAAAACTATTATAGAAAGAATTCTATAACTCCCAATTTAAAGTAAAACATATTGTGACCTAAAATTGATTGTTCAAGTTCCCAAAATAATCCATAACAAATTTGTAATTAACCTAAACGATAATCTGCAGTTTCTAAACCATATAGAATAACATATGCCATGGCCCACAATACATTGACAAAATTTTCTTCAACCCAAAGAAACGACAAACACAATCATGTTCCAGGTTATACTTCATTCTAATATCCTTATTATATTCTTTCTTCTTGCCCACTTGATTCCCAAATATTGCTAACAAACGAAGTCAAAGACTTCTTATGACTGCCGTCCACCAATTTCCAGAAACTTGGGAAGCCAAATACTTTAAATTAATTCTTAAACCGTAGCTAGCTCTGACAACCTCACCTACTATTATTTTAAAGCAATCAATGAGCCAAAGTGTCTTATGTCTAAAGAATTCCATGTAGAAGGCTCATTATTTAATCAGATCCATTGCTTAGAATATTTAACATACAAAAGGCCAAACTAATATAAGAACCCATGTGCAGCAAATCAATATTTCAATTACGCCGTTGGACTTATCAGTTTCGTTAGCCTTCCAATGACGACGACCATCTGCAGAATTTATTCTACTACAATATCTTCCGAATTAATGCCGTGCGGAACAAAAAGCTTCAGCAAATTTTTTTTTTAAAACAATAATTAGGCTTATAAAATTCAGAAACTCATCTCCTAATATTCCACAATCTACTCATATCAAACCTAATTCTAAAAATAATAAAACTATAAAATTAAAACCAATCTAACCTTGCTCGTAGTAGGAATTAGAGGAACGCCCTTCAGTCCCCGGATTTGCAAAATCTTCAGCCACCTCTTGTTCTTAATCTTGGAGACAAAAAGAGATTCAGATTGGGAGAAAATAAAAAGACATCGTAACCTTCTGAAAAGAAAAGAAACGGTTTTCTTTTTTTTTTTTAATATCTTTATTATATCTATTATTATAACTACCGTTACTACTAGTAGTATTATTATAGTTGAATCCCTTATATCCAATCTAAATTTCACAAAAGCCCAAAAGTAAATCCTTTAAAAAAAATTTGCAATTAAGCCTAAACTTGGGCACGGGTATTTCATTCCATCCCCCTTAAAAGAAGTTTCGTCCCTGAAACTTACTCACCTTGCTCCTCAAATAAGAATGGATATTTCTTGCGTATTTCTTCTTCCAACTCCCAAGTTGCCTCCCTTACAGTATGGTTAGTCCACTGTACTTTTACATAGGGAATGGTTCTTCTCCTTAATACCTGATCTTTGTGATCAACAATCCTCAACAGTCTTTCTTCATAAGACAATTTTCACGATCTTTTAACGGCTCATAACTCAACACATGGCTCGGATTAGATATATAACGTCGGAGCTGTGACACATGAAATACATTGTGGACTCTAGATAACTCTGGTGGCAACGCCAACTGATAAGCCAATTCCCCTACTTTCTTCAATATCTCAAATGGTCCCACATACCTAGGACCCAAATTTCCTCCTTTCCCAAACCTCGTTACTCGCTTACTAGGAGATACCTTGAGGTATACTTTCTCCCCAACTTGAAACTCCAAGGGTCTTCTTCTCATGTCAGCCCAACTTTTCTGTCGATCTTGAGCTGCTTTTAATCTATCTCTAACTAGTAAAATCTTATCCACAGTCATCTGAACAATCTCTGGGCCAGTGATTACCTTCTCTCCTACTTCATCCCAGTAAAACGATGATCTACACTTCTTGCCATATAGAGCTTCATATGGTGGCATTCCAATACTACTATGATAACTATTGTTATACGAGAACTCCATCAAAGTAAGGTGATCCTCCCAACTTTCTTTGAAGTCAATTGCACAGGCTTTAAGCATATCTTCAAGTGTCTGAATTGTTCTCTCAGATTGCCCATTAGTTTGCGGATGAAAAGCTGTGCTGAGTCTTACAATAGTCCCCATAGCCTGCTGATATGCTTCCCAAAATCTTGACGCAAATCTCGGATCTCTATCAGATACTATACTTATGGGGACTCCGTGTAATCTAACAATGCAGTCCACATACATCTTCGCCAGCTTCTCCAAAGATGTGGTAGTCTTCATCGGTAAAAAATGTGCTAATTTAGTAAGTCAGTCCACAATTACCCATATGCAATCATTCCCGCGATTAGATTTAGGCAATCCTATCACAAAGTCCATGGTGATGTGCTCCCACTTCCAAATAGGTATCTTTAGGGGCTTCAGATCGCTAGTGCTTAGCTTTGACTTGCTGACAAACTAAGCATCTAACCACAAATTCTGCTACTGATCTTTTCATTCCACTCCACCAGAACTTTTGTTTCAATTCTCGGTACATCTTAGTATTGCCAAGATGAATAGAGTACTTGGAGTTGTGAGCTTCACGAAGAATTTCCTGTCTCAAGTCTGGATTACCAGGTACACATAAATGTCCCTGAAACCATACACTTTCATCCTCGTGAATCTAGTAGTCACTGATCTCTCCGTCTCTCGTTCTACTCCATATTCTGACTAACTCTGGATCATTCCCTTGAGCTGCCTTCATTCTATCTATCAAAGTGGATTGCACAGCCATAGCAGCTAAAACTTCATCAGTGGACTCCACTAACTCTAAACTCAATCTATCCATCTGTCTCACCAACATAGAAGCTAATGAAGCTATAGGCCTCCTACTTAAAGCATCTGTCACTTTGTTTGCCTTCCTTGGGTGATAATGAATAGTGAGATCATAATTATTGAGTAACTCAAGCCATCTCCGCTATCTCATGTTCAGCTCCTTCTAAGTAAATAGATACTTGAGACTTTGATGATCAGTATAGATTTCACATTTCTCACCATATAGATAGTGTCTCCAAATTTTCAAGGCAAATACCTTGCTGCCAATTCCAAATCATGCGTCGGGTAATTTAACTCGTAGGGTTTCAATTGTCTTGAAGCATAAGCAATTACCCTGTCATGCTGCATAAGCACGCATCCGAGACCTTCTTTAGATGCATCACTATAAATCATGAAACCATCTGAACCTGAGGGTAATGTTAAGACTGGTGCTATAGTCAACCTCTTCTTTAATTCTTGAAAACTTCTCTCACATGCATCAGTTCATTCAAATTTAGCCTGCTTCTGAGTTAGCCTAGTTAAAGGCACTGACAAAGTTGAAAATCTCTCAACAAATTTCCTGTAATATCCAGCCAAACCCAAAAAGCTACGAACTTCACTAGCATTGGTCGGCCTACGATAGTTTACAATTGCTTCCACCTTTCTTGGATCTACCTCAACACCATTTTCAGAAATAACATGTCCCAAGAAAGCCACACTACGAAGCCAAAATTCACATTTACTGAATTTGACATGTAACTTCTCTCTCTTGAGTGTCTCCAATGCCATTCGCAAATGCTGCTCATGCTCTTGATTATTCTTGGAGTAGATCAAGATGTCATCAATTCTGTTTTTTTTTAACTTGTTTAAATTTCCTATTCTGCCTCTTCTAATTTTGCTTAATTTACATTTTTGTCCCTTGAGTAGTTGAATTTCCAATTCTGCCCTTTTAGCTTCTTAGCTTCATGGAAACTGCATTTGCACCCCCATTTTGCTACTATTTTATATGTTGCGCTTTATTCATTTATATTGCGATACCTTGGCGTGTGTGTTCATTTTTTTAAGCATAAATATCGGGTCTTCAAGAGGTATCGCTATTTCTTGTTAATTTCGCCTTACGTGCTCCAATGTGCCCCTATGTGATTTATTATGCATTTTCTTCACGCATTTTTATTTTACGTGCTTTTTGCCTATTTATCTACTTTATGTTATTTAATTTCAAATTTTATTATTTTGGCAAAAAATGTGATATTTTGTATTTAGCTAGTCAATGTAATAGTTAGGTTACATTTATTATATTTTTCACAAATATTTGTATTTAGATAGCAAGTGTAATAGATAGGTCGTTTTTACTTTTTCACCCCTTAAAATGTAAATTAAATCCCCCCGATGTAATAGTTAGGGCTTATATGCTTTTGTGTGCTTGTGTGTTTATATATTTTACTGCTTGCCTAAGAATTTTGCATCTAGACATCATGCTTACGTGTTATGTGCTCCTATGTGCTCTTATATGTCTTTATATATTTATTTGCTTTCAATTTATGTTTATTATTTTGATTCATGTTGTTATTTCGTCACCACACTAGTCCAATACTAGTTGTGGCTTTATCGTTTCCCCGTTAGTCCAACGCTAGTGGGAATCCCTAGAAAGGGCTAGTCTAATATTAGACTCTTAGGACATTTTAGTGTTAGGTATACTCATATGCATTTTACATCATTTCACACACTATTCCTTTTTTAATTTTTTTTTATCATTTTGCATGATTTTTATATATGTATATAATCATCATTATTATCTATTTTTTTTAAGTATTTGACAGTGCATGACATTTATGTTGCATTTTCACTTAGACTTTTAAGACATTTGTGTGATCCGACTAGAAATAGTCGTCTAGTCACGTGGGAAGTAGTGGCGTACATGCCGTTCCCCCCTCTGTGAATAGAAAGATATCAGTTACGAGTTATTAGTCCCCTATACCCGTCATGCTACATATCCACTTTCTTCCTTCACTTACTATATATTACTAGTTTTCTTTTCTTTTCTTTTTCACTTCATTTTTGCATAGATACTCGTGACTCCCTTGAGGTCTTGACTCGGGTTTCGCAATTAATGCGATAATCCTGACCAAGCCTCGACGGGACATTTCGACCCTCTCGATACTCACATTTAGATTTAGGATTTGTATTCATTTAAGATACATTCAAACGCGTTAGAATTTAGGGTTATTTTAGGAAAATCTAATTAAATCTCGCAACTAGCCTCAGCTAGGTAGAAAGGGTGCTTTAGGCGCGAACCTTTACCTTCCCTTTCTTCAAATGTGATTCCTGGACCTTCTTCTCTCGTTTTTTTGTTGACCGGAGTCAAAAAAGGGTTTTAAATATTTTTTTAAAATTTTATTTTTGTTTTATCAAATGATTTTTTAGGTAACTTGGTACACCCTAACTCCATACCAAGTGGCGACTCCATTTTTAAAATAAAATCCTTTTTCAAAATTAGATGGCTAAAATTGTCGCATTTTTAGTCCCGGGCTTATTTTCTTTTAAAATATCATTTTTTTCTAAAAAATAAATTTTTCACTAAAAACTCAATTTCAATCACACACGCACGGTTTTTCCAAAAATCTTTATTTTCAAAAGGGGTCATTGGATCGGACTGTCTTTTCGAAACGCGATAGTCAACGACCCCACTAGTACCGTGCCTTATCGATTTTAGGACACGACAATGTACTTTACTAAAACTATGAAGATTTTGTGTAATTTGAGCTTCTGTTTGTGCCTTATCAATATATGGCTTAAGTTCAGGTTCCAATTGTTATTTTTATTAGTTTGCGATTCTTAAATTTTTTTAAATTCTATTTTACTCCCACTGCCTCTTTCAAGAATAAACATTTTTTTTTTCTAGAAAGATAGCTTGTTTTGAGACAAACGATTTTGCTTAAGGCAATTGTAGAAATAGCATCCTAAATTTTTTTTAGAATACCCCACAAACAAATATTTATAAGAGTCAATCTCAAACAGGTTCGATGTAATGCTTCACATAAGCAAAACATCTCTAAATTTTCATGTGACTAAGAATTAATTTCTTACCATACCATATCTTATATAGGATGGTGTCAATCAATTTTAGTTCGAACTCAATTAAGTGTATGAGAGATGGTTTCTAAGGCAAATTACCAAAACTAGATTGGAAGTGTATTAATTCATCACAGAACATACCATATCCAATAGGGTACAACTCTTCTCTTTGGACATTTTGAAACTCATGACTCAAGTATATTTTCTACCTCGATTAGATCTCAGTGCTCGAATACTCTTGTCAATTTGCTTCTCTACTTCAAGTCTAAAAGTCTTGAACTTTTCAAATTTCTCGGATTTGTGTTTCATAAGATATACATAACCATATCTAGAATGGTCATCCGAGAAATTGATGAAATATGGAAACTACCTTTAGCATGGATCGATATTGAGTTGCAAACATCAATATGTATGAACCCAAAAGGATCACTAGCATATTCACCCTTTCAACAAAAGATGTCTTGATCATTTAAACAAGTAAATAAGATTTGCATATCTCATAGAATTCACAATCAAATGAGTCTAAGTATACATCTTTATGTAACTTAGATATGTATTTCTTATTTACATGATCAAGTCTAAAATGTCAAAAGATAAAATTGCTTCAAAATATCAAGTTTTGTCTCTTGACGTTATGTTGAGAATGGACTTATCAAAATCTAGAATATTTAAGCCATTGTTTAATAAACTAGTATTACTTAGAACACCAATATACAAAAAGAACAACATTTATTCTTTTGAGTAACAGTAAATCTATCCACATCTAATGCAAATATAGATATTATGTTCTTTGTAAGCACTAGAATATGTTAGCAATTCTTTAATTCTAGAATAAGCCCATTTGGCAAAGTGTATAAGTCCCTAAGGTTAATGCAACAACTATTCCTCCATTCCCTAGATGTAGTTCGACTTTTTCCTTTGTCAAAAATCTACTATTCTCAAGATCTCGTATATTTGTGTAAATATGAGATCCAAATCTAGTATCTAATACCCAAGAATCTTGATTAATAGATTACTTTATCTCAATCATAAACATACTAGAATTCAAAGTTTCACCTAGCCTCATACACTTCTAAGTCTTAAGATGAGCCATACAATACTCTTTGCAATACCAATTGTTTTGGATTGGAAACATATGCCTATAGACTTGCCCACTTTGATCACACCTCTATACTTTGTTGTGGCTATTTAGGCCTTCTCAAGACTAGCCTTGGGTTTCCCTTTGACAAGTAATAAAGTGTCCCTTGATTCCTAGACAAATTGCTCTTTAGCTATCTCATATATATAGGTCCTAGATTGTATATCAGACTACTTTTTGAGATGCACAATCAAAAACTAAGCATTCATCATTTTATGATGTTTTTATAACTTAGGAGTTATATACAACACCATGATACTAAGCAGCAGTATCATTATTGTATTTATGCATTCTCGTATGCATCTTTTATTTCCTAGTTATTATTGTCACTCACGACAGGTGGAATCAAGGTATCAAGGACATTCTAATATTCTTATACTTGAGAACTATTCTCAAGCTTTTATACCAGTCCAAGAATTTCAATTAAAATGGAGTCCTAAAAAGTGGGCTATTTGTTCACTTGATTATACATTCTACAACTAGAAAATAAAGATAGAACATGACCTTATATTTATACAATAAACAAAACCAAATAAAAGATATATGGACATAAAAATTTTGCTTTTGCTCCCAATATTTTATTCAAATCAATATCCCTCGTAATTAATTCAAGAATTTTCATAAAATTCTTAGTGGGCTAGGATCCCATTTTAATTATTTTTAATCTTGAGTTAGCTCAACAAATCAAAAATAATTTCAATAGGTAGGTAACAATTACCAATTACAACTTTTGTAACTCCTAGATAGTTAGGTATCAACTTTTGATACACATATCACATATGTCTCCTAACTCCTTGCCTCAAAGATGCATGACCTTGAGTTAGCTTTACAAGCCATGAGCCTTTGTTAAATCAGACTCATTATTTAGAGATTATATCTCATAGTATAAACATATTCAAGGTAGAACAACCATGAGTTAGCTCAACAAGTCATCCAAACAAGAATTGTTTAAACTATAATAATGGAAGGCAACTATTCATGATTTAATATTTTTAATTGAATCAAAACTATTATGTGGAGATCATATCTCATCATAAACATATTCTAAGTGGAATAACTTTGAGTTAGCTCAACAAGTTATTCTAACAAGAATTGTTTAAATTATAATAATAGTTATAATATATTTCTTTTATTTAAATCAAAACCATTATTCAGAGATCATATCTCATAGTAATAAATATTCCTGATAGAATAACCTTAAGTTAGCTCAACAAGTTATCCTAACAAGAATTATTTACACTATAATAATGGAAGAGATCTATTTTTTTTATATCTTTAATTGAGAGATAAATTATGGTCTCATCGTGTACATATATCACATATGAAAATAAATATTTGATCAAATAAAGCATACAATATGTAATAAAATAAATCACATTATTTTGACAAATATAAAATTCACATATGATATGTCATTCAAATAAAATAAATCTCATTATTTTATTAAATATAATCACATATATTATTCAAATAATCAAATTAAAAGAATATATAAAATTTCAGTCATGAATCTATATGTATGTTAATTCTAATCACATTAGAATTGATTTAATTGAACAATCTGAGAAATTTCTGTATTAAATATGATCAAACAAAAGTTATTGGGCCATTAATCAAGGAACAAAGAAATCCAGGGGCCAAATTGTGAAAGAGGAAAATTATTTTCCGTTTCTAATGCAATCTAAATGCGTCCTAATTGACCCTCCCCTTTCTCGCGTCAAAACGACGTCGTTTCTAGTTTGGTCAGCCTTTTTTTTTTTTTTTTCTTATTCGAGACGTCGAAACGACGTCGTTAGGCCCTTAGGATTTTCAACCAAAATTGTGCCTCCAATCTTCTTCCCAAATCTTCGGCGGATCTTCCTTGGCCGATCACATCCGGCCATGGCCTCTTGCCCAATGCTGGAGGACCGTGACCAAAGTGTTTTTGGTCGTTGGTAGAGGTCGTCACTGGGTTAGGCGACAAAGACTTCTCTGGTCGCGATTAGCTCGGATCCAAATCCGGAGTTTGCTCTGGTTGATGACCAGATTTTTTTGGTCGTGATGGCGATGATCTGACTGCCTCAAAGCCGGGGTTGCTCTGGCTGAGAACCTTTCCAGCCTATGGCGTTTTAATCTAGCCAGATTGGTTGGCCGCAGCCTTTCGCGATCAACCTTGGCCTGGCTAAACAAGCCAGATCTCGCTAGTCTCGACTGATTGAGACCAGATCTCGCTTTAGGGTTCAGCCGAGAGCCTTCTTCGGCAATTGACTGGGGATGGTTTGATCGATTTGCCGAAACAACTTTTGACTAGTCAAACGGCCCATTTTTTTTTAATTTTGAACAATAAATGCAAAAAATAATTTTCTAGATTTTAATGCAAAAATAATTTTCTAGATTTTTTTTAATTCAAAATTTCAGAAAACAAGAATTTTAATAAAACCATTTTTTTTAACAGTAACGCCAAAAATTTTAAGAAAACAACCTTTTCATTAAAATTTTTGTCCAATAAAATCAAACAAAATTTCTAGAAAATAAAATTTTCAATAAATTTTGTTTGATAATTTGAAACGAATTTTCAAAATATTTAACTTCTCAAATTAATCAAATAAATCACTCATACATATAAATAATCATTCATGATAGTATACAATGCATAGATAATCAAAACACATTGCTCTGATATCACTGTTAGGAAATCAACATGTCAAATAATAGTTTGACGCAGTAGAATATAAAATTAATTTCTAACCAAGATCATTGATTATCTATACAGAATCGGAAATGTACCTTTTGATGACGTAATTAAGTGAATTAACTTAATCAAAGATACACGATATCAATCACAGCCGCACACGTGTCCAGCCTCTAAGGTATCCACACGAAGCACCTTCTTAGGATCCTCTTCAGGATTGATCAACACCAAATTAATATGCCAGATCCACTTGACACTTCGCAACACAAAGAAAATTGAATAAAGAAACACCGTTGTTCTCTCTCTAATTTTCTAACGTATGTTATGTAATATCTTACGTCGTATCAAGTCTTGGTGTTTGGAACTTATTTATAGAGTAATAATTAAGACATCTTGTCCAACAAGAATTCGGTAATAGGTAACCCTTACCTATTAGGATATCTTACCAAATAACATATTTAGCAGGTTTTAATTTCCTTCAAAAGGAAATTCTTCCACTATAAATAATTTCTTTATTTATTAATAAGTTGTGACGCCCCCAACCAGGTCTTACTGTATAATCCTGATTGGGACGCCTGCCTGGCTCACGCCAGGACTTCAAGTACAAGCAGTTATATGCTCAAAATATAATCAAACACTAAAAGTTACATATACATTCAAAAACTTCAAAAACTAATTACAATATTTGAGCCACGTAGGCCTCGATTTACATCCATCCTTTAGCTAATGCTAACTAAAGAAAAACTTCTCTTTACTTCTTTATCTTTTTCCTGTCGTTAAACACCTGTAAAGAAAAGAAAATGAAACGTGGGATGAGCTTTACGCCCAGTGAGGTCCATTTTAAAACTATTAGAAATGTTCACGATAAGAATTTATTTTAATAGAGAAAGAGATCAAAAGATATACGCAAGTGAATTCACGGTATACACCCCAAGCCTATGAATCTCTCGCAAAAACAAGGGATACCAAGTAAAGAAGTCATTACACGTCACGCGTCCCCCAGCCTACAATCTTCTATAAAAGCAAGGGATACCAAGTAACTACACCTCCCCAAGCCTACGAATCTCCTGTCAAAAGCAAGGGATATCAAGTAAATGAATCAATACCCGTCATATATCCCCAAGTCTACGAATCTCCCGTTAAAAGCAAGGGATACCAAGTCTCCAAGCCATTACACCACCACACATCCCCAAGCCTACGAATCTCCTGTAAAAGCAAGGGGTACCAAATAATCAAGCCAATACATGCCATTCATCCCCAAGCCTACAAATCTCCCGTCAAAAGCAAGGGGTACCAAGTAAACGAATCATTATTCATCATATATCCACAAACCTACGAGTCTCCCGTAAAGGCAAGGGGTATTAAATAAACAAATCACGTAATTACAAAACTGTAACTTGTAAGTAAAATTAAATTTAAGGACACTTGCATGACAATAACCATGACGATTCTCATGTAGTACTGATAAGAGGAATATCAATAAACAGTAGTCACATATCCCTATAGAGCATAAGTAGTTTCTACAGATTCATATAATTTCCAAAATATCATTCACTTTCAAATCCCATTATTGAACCATATATTCTTGTAAAACACCAGTTTATAAATAAGAACGGAGTTTAGGCACTCACAATAAGTTTTAAAATTTTCAAAATTATCATTTGATTTCAAGTGCCAATAACAAGTCACATAATTTAATAAGAGTAGCTCGTAAGTAAAAATGAGGTTAGAACACTCACAATAAGTCTTGAAATTTTCAAAATACCATTTGATTTCAAGTATCGATAATAAGACACATACTTTAATAAAAGAGTATTTCATATGTAAAAATAATTTTAGGACACTCACAGGTATATCAAAGTTTATAGGTTCTTCAAATGCTTGCCACTAGGATCACCTGAATCACCTATCAATTCAAGGCAATATAGTTACCTATCAAATCAAGGTGAATGAACAAATTATAAAAATTATGGATTTTCCATTTGAGAAATCTAACTCAATTTCTACTTAACCAAGTTTCTCAAACTCAATACTCTTGCAAACTAGACTTAGTTTGGAGTGATTTTCATAACAAAAGCAAGATCTAATTCCAATCATATCCCAACCAGATTCCAATTACAAAGCAGTTCATTTACTGTCAAAATTTTGCTTTCAGTCATTCCAAGTACGTGAATTCAATCGAGCATAACTTTCTGTATAAAACTCACTTTGCTTCAAAATTTACATGGTTAGAAACTAGGCTTCAAGGACTACAATTTTTGTGAATAAACCAAATTCAAATTCTAACAAGAACCTGGTCAAAATTGGGTCACAATCTGGTGCATCGTCAACCCTACTCTGCAGGGGTCACATTCAATCAGGAGTTACGGATTATATGGTTGAAAACTACATTTGAAGAGCTACAATATCTATGAAGAACACCTGCACAAATTCAAACAAGAATAGGTTCAAAACCAGTACACAATTTAGCCCGTCACCAACCCTGTTTGCACATATTTGGTTTTTTGGTCAACTTTGCACGAATTCTGGTACCACTACACATTAAATCAGGACTTAATCCTTAATACATTTGAAATAAATATGAATCTAGTTTCTAAAACAACAAGAATCATCCAAATCCAAGCTTCCTACACAAAGTTATAACTAATTTACTGAAACTGGTCCAGCTGACTGTTCATTCGGGTTCTTGAAGATTATTGCCTTTATATTTTTATTTTTCTTATTTCTAGCGGGATTCTCATCCTCAAATCAGTGATAAACCCAAGCTATTAACTGAGGAACATTTATAACAAACCAAGATAAGAAACTTACCTTTTCTAGTCCAAGAATCCTCCCAAGTTCCAACTAGGACTTGTAGCCCTTGATCTCTTCAAGCTTATCTCTCTTTCTTTTAACTTCTTTTTCTTCCTCTCTCGGTTTCTCTCTCTTTCCTCCCTTATTTTCCTCTTGTTTTAACTGATTTAGAGTACTTAAATTGGTCAGAAATCGGGGTGCCTCCATCACCTCCATGCTTCACTCTCAACTCGGTAATACAATGACAACTCAAGCATGCAAGTTGTAAGCTTTCATTCTTTTATTACTAGTATTATTATTTTTTTGACCAGCTGACTTCTTTTCTTTTCTTTTCTTTTCTTTTTTTCAGTTATCTACTTAGTCTCATTTAAGAAGTCATTAGTGTTTAACCCTATTTGCAAAATTTGTAATATAATATATAATTCATAATTATCACAAGTTACACCAACTAGTTTACTTGTGCTATCCTTGACTAGTCCCTCTCTTGTTCTTTTCTTTTCTTTTCTTTTTTTAACTTTGCTTGCCTTAATAACCCTATCAAGCATACTTAAGAGCTCCTTAAATGCCCAATCTTACTAGCTTACTCATCATATTATGTTATGTGCACATAATTCACAAGTAACCTAAACAAAAGCACCACCACCAAATTTTTGGGGTTTTAGGGATTATTACTATTAATGTCTAGGTATAATTAATTTAATTACGACCACCACCACATGATCTAATGCCAAAAATCATATAACCAAATAAATATGTAAATAATGCTTAATTTATTAGGATAACTACAAGCCCTCACATAAGTCCTTAAAATTAATTATCTCACAAATTAATCCCATAATTATCACATAATTATTTAAATCAATTTAACTCAAAAATTAGTTCTATTGTGTGTGACCCTTTAGGTTCCTAATCACTTGGCAATAAATATAAATTATAAGTTTAGAATTAATTGGCTTTAGTACAAAACCAACATTTGAGAACCATTTGCTAGAATTTTTTTTTTTAACATGATCATCGCCTGTTCCAACTAGATTCTCCCTTGAAAATTTCTTTGTAGCTTGTTTTAATTATTCAATGTTGAACCTGACTAAAGTAATACTTCCACTATGTAACTTGAAACTAGAGGCTTTATCATCTGTAAATGCATTTCTAACATGATCTTTCCTCGTATGATATTTACTCTACTGCTTCCACGGAAGCCCAAAAAAACTAGAATCACCAACAGCAATCCAACGCATGGTTCGAACTCACGGGTCGCCGTCGCCGTTGTTTCACATCTGTCGCGACATATCAGTCAAATATCGGATGATACGCAAATTATAGCATACAAATTTTTTTAAAAAATCTAAAAAAAATTACTAAAAATAAAAAAATATAACAAATACAATTATCAAATTAAACGTACTAAATACCTATATTGTCATACATAACCACTAATTATTTAAATAAAATAATGCTGTTGTAACTATAGAACTATAATATTAGCAGTAAATGATTTAAGTATCAATTTTGTATGACATCAAAACTTAAATAAAAGAGTAAAATCATTATATCTTATACAATATAATAAGAATTACACAAAGAAAGTAATAGTATTTAGTTTAATACATTAAAGAAACATATATCTATCAAATAATATTATAAAATACAAAAACATAGTAAGTAAGCATTTTCACCATATTCTCAATAAGCATTTTCATCATAAATTGATCAGTAAGAACTTTTGATTGAATTGGGATGATGAATCTGTAAAAGGTTGCAAAATTAGAAAAAAAAGAAATCTATGTAGTGTAATAATAATCTTTTATCTTTTGATTTAAAATATTGCGGGCAAGAAAGAAAGAGAGAGATGATGGGGTTAGATTTTTTGGCACAAGATGGATTTTCTCTATTAAGATTATGATATATGTTTAATACTTAGCTCTAATTTGCACTCTCGTTACTTTGTATGGTAGGGTGAAAAGGTTAATTCTTGATTAATTATTCCAACATTTTGATTATTATTTTTCAAAATTTTGTTTTCGTTTTTCTTGTTTTTTTATTAAAGGAGGAGGTTGGCAAGAATCATGTTTATCTTTCCAAATTTTTTGAGTTCATAACAGTGCATATTGCCAAGATTTAGGTCGATTTTCACCGATACAGTGTCATACCGGTCATATCAGCCGATATCGTAGATTTCTCGGTGATATGTATCCCATTTAATTCTAAGAGCGATACGGGTAACGTTATCGCAATAGTAGGCTCCGTTCCAATTATGATTCGAACTCGCAAACTCGGCTGATATGACTAACCATGATTCAATGACGGAACCAATCAGCACCCCTCGAATAAGAACGTAATCAATGGAAAACAAACACTTGTGGATGCCTAAATTAGTTGGTCCAAAGTGATTGGCAAAAACAGCAGCGTACATGGATGGAAAACCCCAGCAATTGCCGATTTCTCGGTGATATGTATCTTATTTAATTCTAAGAAAGATACGGGTAATGTTATCGTAATAGTAGACTCCTTCCAATTATGACTCGAACTTGCAGACTTGGCTGATATGACTAACTATGATTCAATGACGGAACCAATCAGCACTCCTCGAATAAGAACGTAATCGATGGAAAACAAACACGTGTGGATGCCTAAATTAGTTGGTCCAAAGTGATTGGCAAAAACAGCAGCGTACATGGATGGAAAACCCCAGCAATCTGATAAATTGCTACTTTGAGTACCCGAAAATAAGCCAATTGAATTCTTGACACAGTAGCAAGAACGGGGACACAAGAAGAATTATCATCCAGTGATTCATTACACAATTTGGTGATTTCCTGCAAATGGGATCCAGGAGCTAAGGCCTCAAAATTGTGATTGTGTTGATATATCCACACAACTATTCGAAATTTATTGAGTTTGAACCCCACATGTGATGTGGATCAGATGATCCTATGTATCCATCGACAAGTGACTGATGCTCATTCCAACCATGGTTTACTGTGTGGGTCGCGGTTTTGATTGTTCACATCCCGCATATCTGTGTGGAGGACAAGCATATATACTTAGTTCCTCCACTTCTTTGCGTAGTTCGGCCTAATACCATAGGCCCAGTCTCACCCCGTGCAGAGACTACACGAGGTTTGTTCTGATACCATTCTGTCATGCCCTGAGCCCGCAAGACCAGCGCGCGACCAGCATCTAAGTAGCCAAGTCTAACTTTTGAACTCCGTTCTGACTAACCCAAAATGGATATTCGAAGTTGGACTTGAGTGCTTAGACTCAACTTATACATTGGTCCAAGTTACTTAACTTTTTTAATGTGGGACAAGGTATTATAATATTAGTCAAATATTGAGTGATATACACGTTATAACATATAAAATTTTTCAAAAAATCTATAAAAATTACTTAAAATAAAAAACACCATAACAAGCACAATTATTGTTGAGACTTCTTTAGTTTTAGTTGCTCCAAAGGCAGATGTCTACACCATATGGCATATATTGTTGAGACTTCTTCAGTTTTACTTTCTCCAAAAGTAGACTTCTGGCTTTCAGATGGATGTTGGTTAGCAAGGCTGAACATATTACTTGTTCCAGTGAATGAGACTAGTCTCTCAGTGTCATCAATTTCTGAAGCAGTGGGGAACAAAGGATCTGCATTTGAAGTAACTATCCTGATGTCTGTTTCAGTATATTCAAAATTTGTTTCATGGTTGGCATGGCATACAAGAGAGATGAACAGAAAGAATGGCAGCCAGAACATGTTTCCCCATTACTTTCGACGGGTCTATCTCGGGTATATTTTTGTCAACTATATCTAAGGCTCGACCTTCTTTTACCAGTGACCAAGCCAATCCGTCAAAAGTACAGCCTGACGATCATCTTTCATAAAATAACTGCTTTCTTGGCACTCAAGAGCACAAGATCAAGAGCAACCCCAAGGCTATAAATGTCACTTTTCTCAGTTAATTAGCTCTATAACACGTATTCTGGAGATACACAGCCTACTGTACTAGCTACCCTTATACTAAAATTTGAGAATCCACCTGGGGTGAAATTTGCCAGGCAAAAATCTACCAATTTTGGCTAAAAAAGGGTCGTCAAATAATATGTTGCTTGCTTTGATGTCTCTATGAACGATTGCAGGCTGTACCCCGTTGTGTAAATAAGCCAATCCACCTACGACTCTCAAGGCAATATTTTTGCAGATAGGCAAAGTATTTTTGCTCTTGAGCTAAAGAGAAAATGACATAGGTTTCCATTTCGCACAGGTTCACACACGATTATTCTCTGTTGGCCTTCTAGAGGTGTTGTCGCAGTGCAATAGCCCCTCAAAGATACAAGATTTACATGCAGAACACTTGCAGTTACCCCTACTTCATGTGTGAAGTTCGCATCCCCCGCAACTGAACAGTTCTTGAACCTTCTCAATGCTACTTCAGAGTCATCTGCTAAAATTTTTTGTAAACATTACCATATCCACCTGTTCCAACTAGATTCTCCCTTGGAAATTTCGTTGTAGCTTGTTTTAATTCTTCAATGTTGAACCTGACTAAAGTAATACATCCACTATGTAACTTGAAACCAGAAGCTTTATCATCTGTAAATGCATTTCTAACATGATCTTTTGCCATATGATATTCACTCTTCTAACATGATCTTTTCCCATATGATATTCACTCTTCTGCTACCACTGAAGCCAAAAAACTAGAATCGCCAGCAGCAATCTAATGACGGAACCAATCTGCACTCCTCAAATGAGGACTTTACGTTTATGATCAGCTCTTCTTCGAATAGCTCACAAGTAATCGATGGAAAACAAAAACTTTACGATGCCTAAATCAATTGGTCAAAAGTGATTGGCAAAAGCAGCAGCCTACATGGATGGAAAACCCCAGCAATCTGATAAATTGCTATTTTGAAGACCGCGAAAATAAGCCGATTGAATTCTTGACACAGCAGAAAGACGGGGACACAAGAAGAATTATAGACCAATCATTGATTACACAATTTGGTAATTTACGGCAAGTGGGATTCAGGAACCAAGGCCTCAGATTGTGATTGTATTGATATATCCACATAACTCTCCGAAATCTATTGAGTTTGAACCCTGAAAGTGGATAGGATGATCCTATGTATCCGTCGACAAGTGACTGATACTCATTCCAACTGGACTCAGATGCAATAACTGGACCCTGAAAGTGGATAGGATGATCCTATGTATCCGTCGACGAGTGACTGATACTCATTCCAACTGGACTAAGATGCAATAACTGGAAAGCAAAAAGGTACCTGTTTTTCAAATCTGATCGAATTATAAGAACGGCTTCAATAAGGGAATGACACTTCCTTGGAAACATGAATAAATCGTAGAGCAACAGGATTTTTGCAACAATTTTCTAAGTTTATCGAAGTCCAAAGGACAAACAGAATCATCTGCCAATTTTCTATGTGAAACTTCATTCACAGTAGGCATAATGGAACAACTAGAATAAGAGATTCCTTGAACTAATCTATTGAGAATCAGCAGTAAAAGGTGAAACATTATACTTCTTTCCATAATAACGAATTTTAGTATACTTTGGCATTTATTCACATTAAGAGTGGTATAAATTTTTACTAGTTTAATGAAAGAAGGTATTACATATTCAAGCTACAGCACGAAGTAATAATACTAATCACATCCTACGAAATAAGTAAAGTGAGTTTTTCATGTCCAGTAGAAACACCTAACTTAATTAGTCAAATGTGTGACACACGTTATTACCTGAGAACATTACCATTTATTGTTTTTTTTTCTGTTTAAAGATTAGGATTTTTATGAAATATTTTATTTACGTTGATTCAAGTGTGGATTTTAATTGGTTACTAGCATTTAACAGCTTCAAGCAAATTCTAATCCCTCGTCAGGACCGCAAACTCTATATAAACTGAGCATGCTAATGAAAGTTCAGCGAGTTAAATATTAATAAACAAGTCCAAAATGGGACGATTTTTCTTGTGGGCTGCCTCAATGGGGTTTTTTCTTCTCTCTCAGTGTCTAGTTCAGAAACAGAACAGGCGAGGCAAGCCTTAGTCAAATATATGTTTGAAATTTCTCCTGGAAACAACGATAGAGGTGCAAACTGGGGCTGGAATTTAACCTCAGACCCCTGCATATGGCAAGGGGTCTCTTGCGATTCGACATTAACTACTGTGAGAAAAATAGTTCTAGACGAGCTCAATCTCAGTGGATCTCTTGATACTAATTCACTCTGAGTAGCAAAAACTCTTGCTGTCTTAAGCCTGAATGGCAACCGAATTGTTGGAAATTTACCTCAAGAGATATATAATTGTACGAAATTAACACACCTGTTTATAGGTGGAAACAATTTCTCAGGTAGCCTTCCAGATTCTCTTTCCCACCTAAACAATTTGAAAAGGCTTAATGTCTCACGCAATGCTTTCTCCGGGGAGCTGCCTGATTTGCCACGACTCCCAGGCTTGATTAGTTTTCTTGCTAATAACAATCAGCTTGGTGGAGGGATTCCTGAATTTGACTTCTCCAATCTTGAAGACTTCAATGTCTCCTACAACAGGTTTAGTGGGACAATTCCCGATGTCAACGGCCGTTTCAATGCAAGCAGCTTTGTAGGTAATCCTGGATTATGTGGAAAGCCACTGCCAAAGTCTTGTTCAAGTCCACCTCCATATTGATGAAGGACACCTAATTTAAGTCTTTTCCAAGCATTCTGGCAACCTTCTGAAGAATTTTGTCTCGGTAAACTTTTCTCCTGGGTGAATTTATGTTTTTGACAGCGCGATTAGCGTTCACTATAGTAAGTTTTAGATCTTATTAGCTATTCCTTTATAAAAGAATAATTTGGAGTTGCTCAAGTTTATTCTAGCTACACAGCCAAATGTCTTGTGACATTCTTTAATTGTCGTGAACATGTGGATGGACCAAAGAAGTCCTTCCCAAAATTTGTCCTCCAACCATATAGTTTTGAAATCATTGCAGTCTTTTTACATAAGAAAGGACGGATTAGTATCCTAGTATATGTTTCAATGTGAAAAGAAAAAAGGCATGGGAAGGCAGTAAAAGCTTTGTTCAGGAAACTCTCTAGTTAGCTAGAGTTTCTCTCCCTGTTCTGAAGGGTCACCAAATCTCTGTCCTTACTCTCCCTCAGATGAACTCCCCTTTGCAAGATATTATCTTTCAGTTGCAAAGTGTCCAGTTTGAACGAGATGAAGAATCAGTTATTGACATCAGCGAGGAGGAAGTCAAGCAAGGCATTGTTGATTGTACCAATAGCTGCTACGGAAAGTTCATTGCTGTTAAAGAGATTAACCTGCGGGGCCTCAAGCAAGTATTATCCAAGGTATGGAAATGTCAAGGTCTCAAGGTCTTCAAAATACAAGCCAATTTCTTCCAATTCTTCTTCCAATCAGCAGCGCAGCTGAGCTTTGTTTTAACAAAAGGGCCATGGAATATCAATAATCATCTTCTGATTGTTAAAGCTTGGTCAAAAGGTGTCAAACTTGAAGCCTTAGATTTTGACCATAATTTTTTCTGGTTGAATATTCTGGGACTGCCGAGGGAATACTACACCATAGAAGTAGCAAAAAAAGTAGCATTGAATTTTTCAGAAGTCTCAAGTATTCAACTGCGAGAAAAAAGTGAGACATGGGAACGATTTATCCGGCTGCGTGCTGCCCTCAATATCAAGAATCCAGTACGACGTGTTGTTCGCCTCAAACAAGCGTCCGAAGAAGAAACCTTGGGAATTATTCGATATGAGCGTCTCCCATCTCTGTGTTTTAGCTGTGGAATTATTGGCCACACATCCAAGAATTGTGCTCAGAAGTCTGATCGTAATGATAATAGCTATGGCTTTTGGATTGTTACTGATCTTATTAGTTCTAAGTGCGTGTGGTCTTCACACCTGGATGGAGAAGCCAGCTCTAGCCGAACAGCAAACACCTCCTCAGAAGGAGGCGGTTCCGAGCGAAGTCATCATGACTGTTGCATAGAAGAAAGTGCTAGTGGGACTCCAGAATGCACTAGACCCATACAAGATCAGATTTCCATACTTCCTCGAGAAGAGACAACAATTCTCGATAAAGGGAAGTCCCCAGAATTGGGCCATGGGCACAACATCACCTGCACTGGGCCACCCATTTCTTTTTCCAATGCAGATCCAATCACCAATACTGACCACCAGGCTATGAGTCAAGCCCTCGTCCAAATATACACCCCTCAGGCCCATCACCGATTTGAGCTTCAGAGAGGTGATCATGGGCTACTACAACAACAATTAGACCTCCAACAGATTTCCGAATCAGGGGTGTTCGACCCTCCTCCCACCATAATCACTTCTGAAAACCACACATATTCACCCACTCCAGACTTGCTTTTACCAGGGTTTGACTCTCATGCAGCCTCGCAGCATGCAAAGCAGACTCGCAAGAACGTGAAAAGAACCAGGTACGAAGAGGCCATTCCTGATCAACCATCTCTGCTGGCTAAGCGAACAAAAAATGCACTGATCTCCTCCATCACAGATCCTGCTGAAACGGCGGTTGCTGCTTTGCAGCACCGTCGAAGCCCATGAAGCTCCTAGTCTGGAATTGCCGAGGGCTTGGGAACCCTCGAGCAATTCGAGCCTTATTCTCCTTATTAAAGGAGCAAGCTCCTACTATAGTCTTTCTTATAGAAACTAAACTTGATAGTAGGAGAATGGACTCTGTTAGACAAAAAATAAACTTTCAAAATGGCCTGTATGTGGATAGGAGAAATCAAGGGGATGGTTTAGCATTGCTGTGGCAGGACAATATTGATCTCACAATCAATAGCTTTTCAGCTGGCCACATAGATTCGACCATTTTTTATAAGGAGGCAGCTAACGAATGGCGATTCACAGGGTTTTATGGCAATCCCGATACCAGTCAACGAAGATTTTCATGGCAATTACTTGAATGTATGGCAGGATTAAATAACTTAGCATGGCTCTGTGCGGGCAACTTTAATGAAATTCTGGCGACCGAAGAGAAACAAGGAAGGGCAGCACGCAATGAACACCAAATCCTAGCTTTCAGGACTAGAGTAGAAAATGTAGGGTTAAAAGATCTTGGGTTCACAGGCAGTACCTTCACGTGGTCAAGAGGCAAAACTCAAAACGCTAGAATATTTGAGAGATTGGACAGAGCTCTAGCAACAACCAGTTGGTGTCACAGCTTCCCCAATGCTTCAGTAATTCATCTGATTGCTTTCCATTAGGACCACTGCCCCCTTCTCATAAATACCACCCACGCACACATTGTTCCTCGTAGAAGGCAATTGTAGCCCAAATTTGAACAGTTCTGGTCAAAAAATGAGGAATGCCAAGACATTATCCAAGCTGCATGGTCTAGTTCTGAATGTGACATGATGGAAAGGCTAGTCACTAATAGCAAAAATGTTCTGTAGGCCTTAACAAAATGGGGAAGGGCGAAGTTTGGCAATACTAAGCATCGAATTGCTGAGGTGAAAACAAAACTCCAGGAAATTCAGTTTAATCCCCACAAAGCTCTCCATGTGGATCAGGAAAGAACTAGACCTTCTTCTAGAGCGAGAGGAACTCTACTAGCATCAAAGGTCGAAGGTGAATTGGCTGAAATTTGGTGATAGAAATACTAAATATTTTTACGCCAAGGCCACCCAACGAAGGAAACACAATGCCGTTACCAGATTGCAAGCACTAAATGGAGAATGGTTAGAAAATGAATCTCACATCTCAACCCACATAATCGAATTTTTCCAAGGTCTTTATTGTTCCAACGGAACATCAAGTTGGCGAACTCATGAGCTGGTTGATGATCGACTCCCAAAGTACATGAAGCAAGATCTCAATAAACCTCTTTCTTCGGAGGAAATATTAACAGCTCTATCACAAATGCAGCCTTAGAAATCCCCAAGTCTTGATGGCTTACATGCAGGTTTTTATCAACTATACTGGGACACAATTGGTGAGGAGGTAACCCACTCTATTCTTGCATTCCTCGCAGGCCACTGTTCTTTGGAGAAGCTTAATAAGACCAATATTGTCTTAATCCCAAAAATTAAACAACCTGTTAAAATCTCAGACTTTAGACCTATCAACCTCTGTAATGTGTCCTATAAATTAATAGCAAAAGTTTTAGCCAATAGACTGAAAAAAGCCCTCCCTGTGGTTATTGATCAAGCTCAAAGCGCTTTTGTTGATGGTCGTTTGATCACTGATAATGTTATTATCGCATTTGAGATATTCCATTGGCTAAAATACCAGAGTGATGATCACCATAAATTTTTTGGCTTAAAGCTTGACATGTCTAAAGCTTTTGATCGCGTAGAATGGAGTTTTTTGGAAAATACTCTCAAAGATATGGGTTTCCCAGAATTCTTTTGTAATTTGATAATGCAATGTGTTACCACAGTGTCCTTCTCGATCAATATTAATGGCACTTATACTGACTCTTTTCAGCCTACTAGAGGATTAAGGCAAGGAGACCCTCTCTCTCCTTACCTTTTTATTTTGTGTGCTAAGGGACTTACAGCCATGATAAGAAGAGCAGAAAGGAATGGCCTCTGGGAGGGCATTCGCATGGGCAGACAAGGCCCAACAGTGAGTCATCTCTTGTTTGCAGATGACTGCCTACTATTTGCAAAACATGATGCTCAAAATGTCAGCCAATTGATACAAATATTGGAAGATTATGAAAAGGCAGCAAGGCCAAAAAATCAACCTACAAAAATCCAAAGTCCTTTGTGGATCCAATTTTACTCCAGAGGAAGTGACGGACTTAGCAGAAACTCTAGGAGTTCAAGAAGATGATGGGAAGGGTCTATATTTGGGCATGTCCCTACATGGTAGGACGCTCTAAGAAAGAGATCTTTTCCTATGTTCGCAACAAATTCTGGCAAAAATTAAACAACTGGACTGAACATGTGTTGTCTCAAGTAGGGAAAGAAATCATGATCAAAGCAGTGTTACAGGCCATTCCCTCTTATGTCATGTCTTGTTTCAAGCTCCCTCAAGCACTATTGAACGAGTTACAAGCCAAGATCCGACTGTTTTGGTGGGGTAACCTGCAGAAGAAGAAAAGCTTTGTGCTGGCTCAAATGGAGTCACCTGTGCAAGAGAAAAGCAATAGGAGGCATGGGTTTTCGCGATTTAGAGGTGTTTAACTTAGCCATGTTAGCTAAGCAAGGATGGCGTATTATAAAGGAAGCCGGATTCTCTCCTTAGCAGGATCCTTAAGGCCAAATACTTTCCTTCCAAGAATTTCCGTCATGCCACTTTGGATAGCAGGCCGTCTTTTGTCTAGAGAAGCATTTTAGCTGGCAGAGACCTGCTTCTGAAGGGTCTTCGTTGGCGAATTGGAAATGGAAGCACTATAAACATTTGGTCTGAGCCATGGCTTCCCCTACCCTACTCTTTTACTGTCTCTCAAAATGCAAAGCACATGTGCCCAGATGCCACAGTTGACAATCTAATTGACTTCGAAGCCTGCCAATGGAAGCATCAAGAGCTCTATGCATTGTTTCCAAATCAGGAAGTCGAACTTATTTGTAAAATTCCCTATTTCTTCGCCTAGACTTCCCAGATGAACTCATTTGGCACTTCACCAATGATGGCGTTTTTTCTGTCAAATCTGCATATCACTTGGGCTTGCAACTACGACATAGTAATGAGGGTTCTTCTTTGGGTAGGCAACCTGAAAAATCATTTTGGAATCAGCTATGGAATCTAAAAGTGCCACCAAGAGTCAAAACATTCCTTTGGAAGGCTTGCAAAGACATTCTTGCTACAAATCACAACCTTGCGCGCAGAGGGAAATCACTGCCCAAATCTTGCACCCGCTGCTCTCACCCCTTAGAAACTGATAAACATGTTTTCTTTGAATGCATGGAGGCAAAACAAGTTTGGAAGGAGCTCAGGCATCTTGCCACACCTCCTTGGCAAAGCTGTAGCAGCCTACAACAATGGTTCGAAGCAGTTTTACAAAGCAACAATGCACAGGATGCTGAGTTGCTAGCCATCACCTTATGGCTCCTATGGAAATCTAGGAACGAATCTATCTTTCAAGGCGCAGGCAGGGGAGCCAAACAAATCTGTGAATATGGCATCACTTTTCTCAATGATTACAAATCACTTCATGTTAGAAGGTTGGCTTGCAGGGACAATCCCAGTCTTTCAACCTTGGATCACAAATGGAAACCTCCTAGTGCAGGGCTTATGAAACTCAACGTAGATGCCTCTATCATCAATGGAATAGCAGGAGTTGGAATTATTGTCAGGGATCATTCTGGTGAACTCCAAGCTGTTCTAGTTGAACATATCCCTCACTGTAGTAGTGTAGCACATGCAGAAGCCCTTGCCATCCTTAAAGCTCTACAATTTGCTCATGAAGTTGACTTATCCCACTTCATTTTGGAAAGCGATGCACTAAGTGTTGTTAGCAAAGTTACTAGCAATCAGCACGACCTCTCTCCAATTGGAAACCTAGTGGCTGAAATTCGCAGAGGGTTGCAATCTTTTCCTGTTGCTTCTGTCCAATTTGTTAATCGAAATGCAAATGTGGTAGCCCATGTAGCAGCCAAAATAGGACTTTCTGTAGTAGGACAGTTTTTATGGTTTGCAAATTTCCCTACAAATGTACTGGCTGCAGCCTTTGCAGATTTACATTAATGCAAGTTTTTTCTCTCAAAAAAAAAAAAAAAAAGAAAGGACGGATTAGTTTCTATTCTTTATCATAGTAATGATTAAGAATCACTGGGCTCCAAAAATTGCTAAAAGAATCTGGATCATTAACTTGACAAATCTACAAACGAGTAATCGAACTTTTGTACATCATAATTAGGGATAATTACACATACCTCCCTTGAGGTTTAGCATAATTACATGAAACTTCCCTCAGGTTTGGATAATTACACTTAGTTCCCTTATTTTAAGGTTTCACATAACAAAACACACCTAAAAAAATCATCAAAATTTTCTTTTGATTATCCTAAAATACCCTCCTTGTGATAATAAAAATTATTTTCTCGTTCACTTTCTTCTTCACCCAAACATAGTTTCAATGCACCACCTTCACCACCTAACTTTTTCTTTCCATCCTAGTAAACCCAAACATAAATTCAAGCTCTGTTTTTTTTTTTTTTTTTTTGAGAGTAATTCAACCTCCATTAAAGCACCTCATCTTTACCTATTTGCCAAAACCTTGCCAATATCCTACTCCAAAATCCAAACCCACTAATCTCTTCCTGTTCAATATCCCACTCTCAAATCACCAAAGCTTTGAGGCCAAGCCTTTAAACATTCAGTACATAATTACATAACCAAAAATCAAGAAATGGAACCTTTCAAACAGTCAGCACAAATAAACATGGGCGAAGCAATTTACCATCATTTCCTAGAGCACCAGACAAGAAACATAGAGTTAAAAGCATAAAGACTATAATCAGTGAAAGGTATCCAAAACATAACATTGATCCATAACCAAACCACAAATTATACCAAAAAAAAAAGATGAAAAAGATAGATGAATTTTTTGTTGGGAACTAATATTTTAATATTTACCATATGATTTGTTGAAATGAGAGGAAAAAGTCTTGATGACGTATTGTTGGGAGGAGTATAGTGTGAGAAAGGAAGAGAAACTAGTGGTGGTTTGGGAAACTAATTTCAGACTTGTACTATAAATTCAATGAAAATATTAATTTCCATTTTGGTGTTAGTGGTGGTGGTGGTTTGGCAGATGACGGGTGAAAGCTTCTTGAAAAGATCTTAGAAAATGCTTTTTGATGGAGATTGATGATTGGGAATTAGGGGATAGGAGCAGGAAGATGGGAGATTGGAGAGGGAAAGGGATGGTGGATCTTGGCAAGGAAAGAAGGGAAGAGATGGTGTTTTTTGGGGTAGTTCGGTTTGCTCCATTGCTAAAGGGTGGCTGTGTTTTTGGTTTTTATTCTCCTTTTCTTAAACCATTTTTTTTTAAAGATACTATAGTCATTTTATGTAGTGAAGGGAGGTAAGTGTAATTATCATAACCTGAGGGGAGCTTTATGTAATTATGTTAAATCTCAAGGGAGGTATGTGTAATTATCCCTCATAATTGTCATGCATTCTGCTATCAGAAAGCCCATCAGAATGTTAGTCCTTACCAATGTTATCGTTTTCAGAAATCTTACCTACTTTTCCTGCTTTTCTGCCTGGCTCCTTTTTTCTTAATAGAGCGCATATGACTTCAGATATTCTATTAAGTGATGCATCAACGGCTTCGATGATCCCTTGCTTGAGACTTACGATTGGCAGTCAAACATATCACCTGACATGGTAAATACATTTTTCGACTTTTCATAGAGAAAGGAAGTCGTTGGAGGTGTTCTTGAATCCTTTGGGCATCTCCCTAAGGCCAGTTACAATAGCATTACTTAACAATGCATTTCCTTTTGCAAGTTTGTTATGTTTGCTTCTTTCCAAAAATATAAAAGAAAAAAAAATATACAACTTTTTCAGTCGTTCGCCTCCAAAATGATTCATTTTAATCTCTCGTATATTCAAAACGTACCATTTTGGTGGCTTCTTCTTGCTTGAAAATGCCACATGTTCGTTGCATAATATTTGTTTGCAGGGCCAAAAGGGCAACACATCCTATTCCAAAGGAAATTGTCCAAATTTTAATTTATGCATATTAAACCAAGCTTCAGTATTTGGGCTTGGGAAGAAAGTGAGGAAGAGAGAAAGTTATTGCTAAAATTTAATTAGATAATGCACAGTACTTTCCCGGGACGTGGAGTTGTTTTAGTATGTAGAGAAATGCGAATTGGCATGCGACGAACATATAGTTATTGTTTGGCTAAAACTGTAATGTCCCGCATCCCACGTCAACAAAATGTGAGACATTTGATTGATTGATAATACTCGAACGCTGAGTTACTAATAATTTAAGGTAAAAAAACTTTGTCGGTAATTAAACTATTTCAATCGTAAAGTTTTAATCACTAAACTTTTTTTTTTCATTTCAAAAAAGGTCATTAAGCTCATAAAATTGGTATACTTAAGCCCATTTTATGAATTTTCACCGTTAAATTAGATGGAACATGCAACTCATATGCCAAATCCCATGGGTAAATTGGTCCATTGTACTATATTTCATTTTCTTGAAACACACTCCCAGCTCTCTTTATTTTCCAAAAAAAGAATAAAGAAAAATTTACATGCATTATCACACACCCAAAAATCACAAGTGTCTGTAAAAACATTCAAAAATTAGCTACACAATTCCATCCTGCAATCCAAATCGGATGAAGTTTAAATTGAAAATGAAATTCAGATCCAAAAGGAAAGCAGCGGCTTCTCTTCCAATTTGAATCTCTCCCAACCTTTTCTTCCTCCTTATTCACCCATCATCATAGTATCATAACACCAAAATTTATTCTTACTTTCACCCCAATTTTGATTCCATTTTCTCATATCTGCATCTTCTCCTCCACCTTCTCCCTCTTCTTCTTCCAATGAATAAAAATAAGTATATACAACATGACTTAATTATATATTATGTTAAATTTTACCACTTGACATCAATTCTGTATGGTTAAACTGATCTTTGTACTAAAAAATTCATGTGGATTTCATATGTTGAGTGCCTTAATTTCAGTTCAACCTTATTCTTGAAGAAACTAGTCTTCATGTTTCGGTTTTCATCTAAGTTTGTAATGTCCACGAACGAGTGAGACGTTGATTTATTTTAATTTTTAATTTGCTTCATTACTTTAGTAATGGATTTTAGTATCAGGAGATTTAATAAAATAATATCCAAATTAAAATTTTCAAGGGTAGATAAAATAAATCTCTGCACATCTTCAATCTATGCTCCTTACATGTAATCATTGAAAAACTATAGTTTATAATTGAAAGATTAAAAAGCATTAATATACAAAATCTAAAAAAATAATATAAAAACCAAAAAAGTTAGAAATTTATTGAGGGTAGTAAACTAAAAAAAACAAATGATATAAAAAGAAATATTAAGGTTAAACTAAAAATAACTAAATAATATAAAAAAAATCAATTGATTAATAAGGAAAAGCTAGTTTAGAAAAATAATAAAATGGAATTTATTGGGTATTCAGACGGTATCAAAATGGGACTAGCTCATTTTAGTCCTGCCCATATTGATCCCACGACAAATATGTGACTACTTGGGTATGGCACATATTTCACAGCCCAGTTAAGTCCCGCCCATCCCATCCATTTGCATCTCTCGGGCTAATACTCAAGGTGTATTTGACTAATCAATCAAATTTAAATATAGGTGAAATGAAGTTGTAGATATTAAAGTTAGAATTGAGAATGGAGAGCAAGAGGTGCTCAGAGCAGAAATTTCTTGAATAAGGGAGCCATCTGAGTCATCAGACAAATTACCAAGAAAGTGGTCAATTGCAAATTGGTTATTTGAAGCTTATATGCATGAAGTCACTGCATCAGTGTAATTTTAACGTCTCGCGGACTACTTGTATTCATTTTCATCTGGCAATTTTGATTGTTTAATTTTTCTTCCAAATTTATTTTGCAGAAGACTAGAAAGGCGCTTCTAATTTGGATGCCTTTAGTTCCCAATTGTGTCCCTGAATTCAGATAATAGGCAAAGTAAAATAGTAACAATCATTCCAATACTAAACTACTTTTGAGGTGACTAGTATTTACTTATTGTCCAATGAAATGGATGCCCGCTATTTATTTTTTTGAGCAAATTATTTAAGTTGGGTGGTTGTTGTACACAGATATATTCTACACCACCTTACTGGTATGCGAATAAACTTGTCTTTGCAAGTTTAAAATCTGAGACTGTAGGACTAGAGCATGTTCCTATTTGGAATGAAAAATTTGGACTTAAACGGTGGAAAATTAATAAGCTAACTCTAATATCTGTAGACAAGTCGAGGGTGAGAGATTGTGAATTTGATGATGTAAAATTAAAGGCCGAGACCGGAGAAGAGCAAGGTAACTTTACATGGGGCTGAAGATGTAGAATAGAAAGATATGTAAACGAATGATGGTTTGCAAGGGGTACTTAAATGAATGGCTGCTAAAGCTTAGCTCTTGGATGGTTCCTCATGCTCACGTCTCAACCTTTCTGAATGCTTATACAATGAAATTGTCTTGGTCATGGTCCAAGCTTGAGGTTTTCTTCTCGTATTCAGCTTCTCACTAGTCTTTGGAGTGTTTGGATACTTCATGAATCTCTTGCTGTTTATTCCATTTTATAATTCACAAAAAAAAAAAAAAGAAACCGATAGAAATAGATGATCACAAAGATATGTTCAAAGTTAGGAGGAGGCTAGAAACAATACTTCATTTCCAATCAAAAAACATGATGGAACAAAAGTTGAATACCTCATTTTTTTTTTTTTAATATGCATAGGATTCTCCTTATGGTAGCAACGGTAGCTGGTGTTTGATTAATCTGTCACAGTTGATGATCAAGCTTGCTGTTTCTCTTTCAATATCCTTATCAGAATTCAAACATCAAGAATGTACATCCAGATTTCTCTAAGTATTTGACAAGTTTAATTTTTATTTTTTCTGGCAGAATTGTGGAAGAATTTTGCTTTGTTACAACATTTGAGAAAAGCTTGGAAAGGAGTAACGAAGGGATCTGCTTCATGTAGTATCACAGAACTGTCCTAAGAAACTATTCTGATTTTCAGATTCTCTTAAATGAACTTCTATTATGGTTTTTTTTTAAATAAATTTACAATTAAATATATAGTTCTTTTGGATTTAGGAATTTCATGCATTACCACAGAGAGGTTTTGGAGTCAAAAGACGTGTTGTTAGGGGTTCTACATATTTTTCATAGGAATAGAACAAGTAAAATTTTGTTTTTTAAGTATTGATGGGTAGCTTTGAATTCATCTTTGAATTGCTACTCTTCCGCGACCCTAATTTGGCATCAGTAATAATGTCTCCATCTTCAGATTGTCCATGCGCTAACAATTTGTGGAAGTTATTGCATTTCATAAATTTTTATTTTTATTTTTATTTTTGACGATTTTACCATTTCTTGCTATTGACTAGTCTATAAAGGACGTAAATTATGTACTTTAATATTTCATAATTAACCAGCCTTTTATAACATGATACCAATAGTTGTGTTCTAAATGAATGCATATTACGTTGGATAAGCTTATTTTTCAGAAAATTATTGTGAAATATTTTTTATTAAACCCTTTTTTTATTCCCAACAATCTTTTTGTTTCATATGTATCACATCCCAAAATCTGTCATAGGTGATTCTTCTAATAATATTTTTAAAATATTTTAAAAGATACAATTCACCTTAGCGGTGCATAATTCACCTTACCCGTGTCCCAAAAAACTGATCCAATCTTGCTCCCAAAGAAATCTCCCCGGCCCAAATTCCCACTCAAACCAAAACCAGGAGAAACAACAAAAAGAAACAGAAATGGTACAAATGTTTGGCTGCTGGACCTTTGCTACTACTTAGCAGCTGGTACATGTGAGCTGGCCTTTAAACAAAAACAATCCCATTAAAATTCCACAAGAAAAAAGGGTTGCTTCAAGAATCAATTTAGCAAAGAAATCCCATTGTAATTTCGTAAAAAAATGGCTAAACCCTCCCATCACAGCCTCATCCTCTCATCTGAAGCTGAATGCCTTTATCTTCTCTCAGCTGAGTATGATACTGTCATCAGGACCAACTTTGCTCTGTTTAAAGAACTTCAGTACCCATTGATGACTGAGCTCCCAAGCAGCTTCTTGGGTTCTTGTAATGGGCTGATTTGCCTGTTACATCCTCAAGATGTCATTGTTTTGTGGAACCCATCAACAAACAAGTTCAAGAAATTGCCTGTTGAGTTTCCCAGTAGGAAAACACCTTATGCTTTCTATGGTTTTGGTTATGACTCTGTGAATGATGACTATAAGGTTGTGAGGATCCTGCAATTTAGTCGCACTGTTAATGATAAAGAAATTCATGTCTATAGTTTGAAATCAAATTCTTGGAAGTTGTTGGTTCTTGATTTTCCTTATCTCGTTAAATTTGGTAATGCAATGCTGGCTAATGGTGCGTTACACTGGGTTGTGAAGGAAAACAGTGCCTCAGAAGGAGATACTGGCAAAAGGGTTATAGCATTTGATCTTGGAACAGAGGAATTCGGGCCGGTTACCCTGCCTATGTTTTCTGATGACAAGTTTTATTTGAATGCGGGAGTATTCGATGGATGCCTTTCTGTGGTTTGCAATTATGAGATGGATGGACATGCTGAAATATGGGTGAGGAAAAAGCAGCCTGGGGCTGAAAATGTCTGGACTAATTTGATTACAATTAGGCAGAGTGATATAGTTGATGGTTTTTCGCTCTTGAGGCCGATTGCCTATTCCAAGGCTGGTAAGCGAGTGCTGTTGTTACAGGATGATAGCCAGCTGCTTTGGTGTTAGTGTATGCCCTAAAACCAAGATGGTTTAAAGGTGTTTTGTTTTACACTTATTTATGTTATATTTATCCATGTGGTATTTTTCTTTATCATCTATACTTGTATTTCCATGTTACTTGTTTGATTGATAAAGTCCTTAGAATATTGACTGTGTATTAGAGATTGTAAGGGTTATAATTATGAGACTACTAATACATAAAGTCATATTCTTAAATATCCCTAGTCATAGTATTAATGAGATTGGACATTATTAATACGGATAGACTAACACATACTTTGCCTCTACTTATGGTAAGTAGTAGTTGATCTCATTGACTATGGTGTGCGTGACACTTAAGCTAGTATGTGGATGCTTGTTTGAGAACAAGTTCATTGGATTGATCCGCCAAGAGTTTCAACTATAGTGCCAATAGTTGAACTCTTAATGGCAATGGTGTAAGTGATCCTTTGACTTGAGATTACCATAGTATCTTGAGTGTGGATTGCTATACTTTGACTCTATTCCTCGGTGCCCGTAAAAGGGTAGCTCATAGGTTAGAGATTGGGTATAGTTTGAAGCATGGAAAGATAGTGAGTAATCAATATAGGATTCACCACTCCTTAATAGGAGAGTATATCCCTTAATGGCCACTTGTTAGAAATATTAACTCATAAATCTTCTGCAGAAGTGATAGTATAACTTGGAAGTAGTTTCAAGGTTATACATCATGGAGAGTTATATTTCTGGAACAAAAAAATATAAATTAGTCATTTGAAAGTATGCACTATACTTTTAGACTAATTGGGATATAGTGTGGTGAAAGAATATTAATTACACGGTAACATTGTCATTGAAGGGTATGGTCTGCCATATGACTTTCCTATTCACTTGGGTGGTCATGATGCATTGCTAGACGCCACTCATGATCTATAAGTATGAATTGATTAATTAGTGAATTAATGATAAATTAAAAGTGTTTAATTTATCTAGCTCAATTAATGAGTTATAATTTATACTTATTGCCAACGTGAATGGAACCTAATGGATCACACACATAAAGAACAAAATCTTTGGGTTAAAATGTAATTAAGATAAGTATGAGATACTTATGGGGTTAATTTATGAGATAAATTAACTTAAAGGACTTATTTATAAATATTCTAAGTCTTGCAGGAAATTAGTTTCCTAAAAGAAATAAAGTAACTAATTGGTTTCCTTATGGAATAGATTTCCTAAAGGAGAAGGATTAGCTTAAAGTAAGTTGCCTAAACCTTCTTGGTTTCTAATTAGCTTTATTTCCTAAAAGACTAGAATACTTCCTCTATAAATAGGTTCATGCTTTGACTCTTGAATAATTATTGCTACACAAAAAGAAAACTAGTGAGAGAAAATAGAAGAAAGAAAAGACACGCCTCTCTCTCTCTAGGCGTCTCTCTCCTAAGGGTTAGGTTTTCTTCTTCTTGTGTTCTTAATAATTCAAGGGAGCTAGCACTCAAAAGTCAAAGCAAGCAAGCCTACAAGGTTCCCAAAGAAGTTATTCGTGTGGATATCGTTAGAGGCTCCTACACTTGGAGGGCTTTTCGTGGTAGATCAAACATCTTCTTCGAAGGATCTTTGCCTAGAAGTATAGAAATCTTCTGTGCTTAAGGTAATCTTCATGCAAACCCCCTTGTTAATCATATAGATATGTCAAAGAGATCCATGGTTAAGGTAATAAGTTTTTATTTTTCCGCTGCGTTACCTATGCTATTACCTTTCATTTGGTACCATCTTGTTCACAAATCAACTATCTATGCTATAATGCAGACCAGTTCTGGTGCTAAATTTCAGTCTTTCAAGTTGAGTGTCTGTGTGAATAGCCTTGTGCAGCCTAACAGCGAGCAAAATATAGAAAAGGAGCTGAAGAGGTAGAGAATTATTGGTTAAGATTCTTATCCTTTTCTAATGCTAATATCGGTATACTTAAGCATTTATCATTCTTATTATACTATGTGGCTGAATATTTAAATAAGATGCTGTGAACTCTGTTAAACTAATTTTGCATTTTTGCCATCTTGTAAATTGTAGTACGTATGAGATGATGTTTGTTTAATGGTCTGTTTTAGAACAATCTAGCAGTGTTGACATCATATATGAGTTTTAGTTATGTACAAGCTGTTTGTAACTGTGAGCTCAGATTATTTGTTTCTTCTTGTGATTCTTTTTCTTAGTGACGATTTCCCTCAACGGGATTCAAGCTGAACCTTTCAGAGACCTGATAGAGATTTCAGTGTAGGTAAGTATTATTCTCAATATCCTATGTCCACAATATGATTGATGTGTTGGAGGGCTAAGACTCGAGGTACATTTAATTAATCAACTTTAAATGTTGCTTAATTACAATGAGGCAGAGTTAAAATACAATCATTCGAATATCTTTGTTTAAAAAGACAGATGATTTTGTTTGGGTTGAATAGAGTTTAGTTATTGTACAAGGATAAATATGAAACCTATTTATGTTCTTTTATTCTTTTTAAAGATCAAGATCAAGATAAGTCCTTTTGATTTCTACAATATTTAAGACAAGTATTTTTCTCTTTGCAGGACAGTTGGAGTATTTTATTTCACGAGGAAGTTTGAGGAATTAGAGAAAGAATGAGAACGCAGTCTATCTTATGTTGTAATAGATAAGCTAGTAAATTTCTTCTGACTTTACCATTTGGAACTCAGAGTGTGGTTTATGACCAGGGGATTTGTGTGGAATGTTAAGTTTTCCATTTAGACTCTAGATGTATACGTTTGGATCTATATTCTGAATTGGTACTTCAATTGGCTGGCTTAGTATAATGGTATTGACCAACAGATTCTTGTGACAAAATTGTGTCCCGTTCGTTGCTTGTGTCCTTTTCTTTATTTGCATGTATTTGTTGTTTGTGTCTGTCTCGAATGTGTTTGGAATGAAGCAACTATTTGTTGCATATATTCTGGTGTTAAGTTTTGATGGATGGACAGAAATTAGTTCTTTTTCTTTGGAATGCTGCAGTTCGGATCCGAGCTTGCTGTTCTGGAGCATTTTTATCTTGTGGATTGATCATCTTGCAAAATATGGAGAGTTTGTGAAATTGGAGCTAGGCTGACCTAGTCATAAAATGGCTAAGCCATGTTCAATCCTTTTTCTTCTGGCTGGATTAAACTTAAAATGTTCTCACAGGATATTTAGGCTATTCGTGTTCTTTCTGATACAAGTAGTTCAATTTTTCATCTCTAAACGGACGGTGCTGTTTCCTTTCTTTGTTCAATTTTTCATTTCTATTTCTTGTTGTGGTGTGTGCTCTTTCCTTTTTGTCATCTTTCCTGCAATATATTTTTGTCTACCTGAATTATTGTGCTTATCGGCATCTTATCTACAAATTTGTGAATAAATGTTTATTGTCTGGAGAAGGCGTGTTTAAAAAAGGAGGGATATTGAAACCTTTTCTGGAGGCAGAAGGATACAATAAAATTTTATAGGAGCAGAATTATAGTTATCTTCCATTCTTTAGTCTCCCACTTTTTAAGTTGATTAATAAGAGGATATCTTTATTCTTAAACCATGATGGTTAACACCATCTGTCGGATTGTGGGAGATAATTCTCTGACACGATTAAGGAAGATGATTATTTGTCACGATTTTGGTAACTTCTTGTGGAAAAAGCGTTTGAAAATTGTCGGCATTGAGTTAAGTTCATAAGTAACCAAACGGAAGAAATTACAATTAGACACCTAAAAATGGCCATTTGAGACAATATATTGGGAAGTGCATTGTTAATTTCAATTAATATTTTGGACCGTAACCAAGTTTTTATTTCTCATTCCTTATGTACGTCACCCCCTAGCTTCGCTTTCCCCCTCGGGGTGGCTACAAAGACAGAGAAATGATCTTTTCATATATGTAAAGGTCTTGATAGGAAAAATTCTATGATAACATTAATTAGAAAATGTTAATGCTAATATGGTGATTGGGCACAAGTGGTAAGCGGTTTGTGATTGCTACATGAGGTCCATGATTTGACTCTCGCTGTGAACGCCAACGTTAAACAATCCCAGGATAGGCCTTACCCCTTAGCAAGAGTCGGACTCTAAAGGTGCAACCCGGGCCGAATCTGGATTAATCGGAGCAGTGGCTTCGGATACCGGTTGGTCTAACCGAAAAAAAAAAAATTTAATGCTGACAGTAATCATCTCAAATTTTAATTTCAATTATCTTATGCTTTCAGTTGTAAGGTCATGAACGAAGTCTTCCAAGCTTTAGAGGGTAGATTAGGATTGAAAAGAAACTTCAAATAATGCTATGGACAGAAAAGTATGCATTAAGAACAGTTTAGCTATTTAAGTTTTTTGCCCAAAAGTATACCGACGTGAATTGTGATTGGGATTTTGTTCCATTCACAATAATAAAGGAGCGATTCCCTTCAAATAAATAAATAAATAACTAATACAGGAACGATTCATACAGATACCACAGAGAGATAGAGAGAGAAGTTCAGTGGACAATAAATCACCTTGGAAGTTAGAAACTCCGTTCCAACTTGAAGTTTTGAACCTTTCTTATTCGCTAAACCACAAAAATGACGTGAATAGAATCATTATTTTGGCCATCCAAACTGTAATTAAGTGGTATCGTCACAAATATTAGTTGAGATTCTCAGTGTTATTTTTTTCAATGCCAATTGAGTGCTATTATCACACCCCGTGCCAGGGATACAACACCCACCATGTCAAGATTAAGTTGTGCCATAAAGCTAGCAAAACAAAGAACTCAATCTTAACAAAATAACCAATTCATTTAATCTTAACTCGAATACATTGTCATGTGATACATTACAAAGATACCCTTAAACAAAATCATGAGTTCATCCTATACAATTCCACTAAGATCACAAAATATCTCTAAAGTGGATCAATCTAAACAAAAACTATCACAATTGGTCCTTTGCTGCGTATCACATGCCTATCTCCCAAAGCTAGTACCAAGAATCAGTCCAATCTTCTTCCACAAAAGCTTCATTCTCTGCATATGACAAATAAGGGGTGAGCGATACAATTCACTCAGTAAGTGGTAATAGTACTCCCTGTGGCTTAAGAATATTACTCTTAAATGTACATTTCATAAACAAAGTCATTATCAAATTTAGATAGGAAGATAAAATGGCCAAAACATAATTTCGTCAAAGGCATACATTTCCATAACAAATCAATGAATTTTATCAAATGGTTCCAATTGACCCTAGATAACCAGTTATTAACTATTACCGGTTAACACGGTACCAAAACGAACTTTAACCTGTTGGTGCGGCCCCAAAACTAACTTTAACCGATTAGTACGGTCCCAAAGACATCAATCATACAATTAAAGAACTAGTCCCGTCAAAGGAGTACCACATTCAAAAACTCAATCAATTCATTCATTCCTGTATGCCACATTATCACTTTTATAAACAAATGCAATTAACCACACTTAAGCCATATATTTGTATAAAAATAATCATATCAAAATATTTATCATTCATAAAACTCATTTTCAAAAGATCAAAGAGTACAAACCTCACTTACCTCAATACATGCTAACTAAGATAATTCGAGTAGGTATGGTCAACGTCGTCACCTAAAATACAAAATAAACATGCAATCAATTGCTATTTCTATTAAGAAATCAAAACTAAGGCTTACGACCAACTTAACACGCAAAATGGCCAAAAGGGAGAAAAACTGTTGTGACTCGTGGCGTTAGCCGTAGCGCGACTATTGCCGTAGCTCACAAACAGTAACTGGCCGCCATCCCAGCCGCGACTCAAGGCAGAGATCCATCTGCGGTGTGTTTCGCGGCGCGACTGACGCCGCGGATGGCTCTAGAAGGAAACTTCCCTACGAGTCGCGGCATCATCCGCGGCGCAGATAGCACCGCGAATGAGCCCAAAAAAACGATCTGCAACCCTACAATATATCCAAAACCAAAACTAACTTTCCAACTCCATCCAATACCAACTAATCACCACAACAACCTCAAAATGGCACAAGAAACCAAATAAACATCACATTACTACCATCCAAACACAAATTCTTCCAATGATTCATCAAGCATCAAGCATTAAAGCACACCCATCTAACACTTATCCATTCACACACCACAATCACTATCTAATACACAATCCTTAAGACATAATAACACTAAATCGTCCTATCTAGGGACTTAAAGCATACCTACTATTTCTAATCCAAAGATCTAAGAGGGGATGGAAGAAATACCTTAAATTGAAGATGGAGTAACATTTCCTAAGCCCTTATCACTTGCTTGTCCTTGCAAATCCTCACCTCTACCTCCTTCTTCAAGGAAATGGAGCCAATGAAAAATAATAAGAAGAGTGAAATTTGAGGAGGAAGAAAGAGATGAAATGAAATTGAAAAGGGAAAGGAGAAAAGCCCTAAAGCAAGTAAAATACTAGTTTTGCCAAATTGCATCATGGTCCTTCATCTACTTACTAATCACTTATCTTGCATTCTATATTGGCAACATTACAAAAATACCTCTAAGGAAGGCTTTGGTGTTACAACCATTCACAAGGAAATACTACATTGCAGTCACACTCTAATAATTGTATGACTTATCTAAGTGTGAATGTAATATGGCACTTTCTTGTGAATGGCACTCAATCAGCACTAGGAAAAGTGACACTGAGCATGTCAACTGCGTCACAAATACGTAAAAAAGAATATAATTCATTTTCAGAAAAATGTGCACATATTAGAGTGCTTGACCTGCATTCACATTGGACAGATATTAAACCAAATCATATACAAGCTCAGTAATATGACATAAACAAAATTCTTGTTATGATATGTAGCATCATGCTGGTTCTTAATTATTTAATTGCCTTTTGCTAAAGCCTATTTGTTTATGCATTTGTATTCTTTTAAAAAATACCAAACATCAAATTTGTTAATCGAACCGAAAGTGGTTTTAATACTTACTCGCGTTGGCATTAATCCAGGGCATTAGACAAAGATATCCGGTAAAATTTACCATAAACAATTTTTTTTTCTCATTTTTCGCTTTCCTGATTTTCTCATAAGTAGTTTGTATTTGCTATTATTAATTTACTATCCTTCAAAAAAAAGGGGAAAAATGGCAACTTGCCTCATAAAATCCCAGTTGATAGTTGATTAAGTTATAAACAAATCTAATCGAGTTTAATACTCTAGCGTTCAGCCTTTTTTGTTCATTTAACGAATTTGAAATTGTGTCCAGCTTTGACTTGTCTATTTTTCATGCAGAATTCAAATAAAATTTTATCCAACCTGAACTAGAGTTAAGTTTGGGCAATTCAAGTAATTAAAATATTATAGTTTTATAGTCAAATTCTTACCCAAATTAAACAATATCGAATGCTAGTTTTGATTTGATTAGTTATAACAAACAAAAATATTCAGAGTATTACTGAGTTTTTGATTGGTCAAAAAGAAACCGTCGATCGCCAAACTTCACTCTTTCATTTTCATCTTCTCAAAAACCTCTGTAAAACCCTTCATCCTCTCTAAAACGGCAACATCAGAACTGGCCAAGAAAACCGCCAAAAGAACATGTCAGACTACGACGTTCCTGATGAAATAGTAATGGAAATGCTATCTATGCTTCCAGTGAAGCCACTTTTGAGATTCAGGTGCGTATCCAAATCTTGGATGTCTCTAATAGACAGTCCGGAATTCATCAAAATGCAGCTATCCCATTCCCTCAAAACAAACTCCAACGGCACCCTTTTCCTCAGATGCATTCGCCTTTACTCTACAGACTATGACTCTCTCAACGAGACCAACCGGGCTGTTTTCCAAAAGCGCCACCACCCATTAGAGGTCCCTAATTTCATAACAGAGATCGTTGGTTCTTGCAATGGACTTCTTTGTTTGAGGAATGCCAGTGATTACCTTGTTCTGTGGAACCCATCCACAGGAAAACATCAAAAAGAGTTGTTATACCCGAGTTTCCAAGGCAAGGATTTAGTTTTGATTATATAGTTTATGGGTTTGGTTATGACTGTGTTGGTGATGACTATAAAGTTGTCAGATTAGTCCATCGTCGTAATCTTAGTACTGATGAGAGTGACTGTGAAGTTAAGATTTATAGTTTGAGGTCGAATTCTTGGAAAAGGGTTCGAGATTTTCCTTATTATCTTCGATACAGAATGACCTATAATGGGGGACATGGGATTTTAGCTAATGGTGCATTGCATTGGATTGCGAGCAGAACGCCTGGTTCATCTGCTGAAGCTGATGTGGTTGCTGCTTTCGACCTCGGAACAGAGGAATGCAGGGTGGTACCACAGCCTCAGTATTCTGATCAAATCTCTTATATGAGTTTAGGGGTGTTGGGAGGGTGTCTTTCTGTAAATTGTAAGTATGGTGCAGATTATGTTGATATATGGGTGATGAAGGAATATGGGGTTAAGGAATCTTGGATTAATTTGATCCGGCTTAAACAGCATGATGTTCATCCTAAGAAATTTGACCATGTGTCGACAGTAGCTTATTCCAAGTGTGGTGGGCGAGTGCTTTTGTTACAGGATCATGAGATCCTCCTGTGGTATGATCTTCAAAAGAAATCAACCAGTTATGCTAGGATCAAGACTAGTTTTGAGCGTCCACCTCTTGAGTTGGATGTTTGTTTGCAGAGTCTTGTTCATCTAAGTGGGGGTAGTTTTAGCCTTGGAAATGTGGAAGAGAAAGAGGGGAAAAGGAAATTTTCAAAAAAAAGGTAAGCTAATATTAGGTGCTTTTGCAAATAGCTCGGCATCTTATTGCCCCTTGACAGACTCATGTTGTAAATTATTTTGTTTAGAGAGGTTTATGATTTCATGTGTAGCAATCTACTGCATCTTGGATACTTTATTATACGCATGATAACATGTGATATGTTCCATTAGACAATCTATTAGTTTCCATTTTCCATTTTTTATTGCCAAAAAATTGTCATAATATGGGAAGACAGGAAGTTTTTCCAGGCTAATTATCCCTCCAACGTTGATAATGTGTTTTCTATTTTTATGTTTTTTTTTTTATCTATTTTAGAGATGATTCCTGCGAAAAGGGTTCAACCTGAAGCTTTAAGAGATTAGGAAGGAGATTTAGACCTAGGAGATCGATGCAGGTAAATATTCTCTCCCTTTTATTTACCATTTTGTTTTTTCGTTCCATTTTGTATATGGTCTAGAACCGAGTACCAAATTCATCTAACTGGTGAATACTGAGTTTGCTAGATGTCTTTCAATCTTCCACTTTCTCAGATGCAAAAGAAGAAAAACAAATAAAAAGTACATGCTCCACTTCTGCTTTCTCAACGTGAAAATAAATCCATACATGGTTGACATGATCTTGAGATGATTGGATGCTATTACATTTATAGATGTTCTAATCTCTTTACTGAAGTTACATAATACTTTTTCATTAGCATAGGGTAACATGGTCTTTAGCCTATGTATCTCTTGCACATTTGGTAAATTATAGGTTTATCAATGGCACTTCAATTTTTGAAAATTAGTAAAGTTAGCACTTGCATGGTTTCTCTAGCTGATGTCTCAACTTTGATAGAAGTAATATGCTGATATTGTCTTGGTCATTGTTGAAGCTCCAGGTTTTCTTACTCTTCTTATTCCATTTCTTACTTGACTTTTAACATTTGCATTCATCAGGAGTCTCTTGTTGTTTACCTGTTATATTTCAGAAAAAGAAAATGTAAAGTTACACTAATAAACAGGTGGAAAGGATCTTCTCTGTGTTAGCAGAACAACTAGAAACCTTTTTTTTTTTTTTTTTTGAGTGGAGGGAAGGTTTTCTTTAATCAATACAAACTTTTGATTAGTTGGTTAAAATGGGCCTTCATATCTTACTGGGATCCTTGAACATCGAGCCAAAAGTTGTGGCCAGAATGTGCATAACTGCTCCTTTTTTTTAAAATGTGCATTAATTCTTACAGTGTTACTGGTGTTGAATTAATTCATTGTATGTTTATGACAATAAAGGCTCCTTTTTCTCTTTTAATATTTCAAGTATCAAATACAGGTCTTTCTTGATTTTGCAAGTGTTTAGGACAAGTTCTCCTTTACAGGACTGTGCGGGTTATTCTGTTTTGCCAAAACGTTCGAGAAAAGCAGGGAAAGGAAGATCACCAAGAGAATCCGCTTGGTATTCTCGTATTAAGGAACTGTCTAGCAAACTATACGGAATTTCTGCTTTTATTAATTTACACTCTGCACTATTGTTTTTTTATCGTTGGATTTGTGATCAGTACTGTAGTTTCTGTTTAGATTTTGGAAGATTATAGAGCAAAATCTATTCAACCACAACCCCCCTCCTTCTCCCAGTCCCCATTTGTGGTTGGGTCATCTATTTGTTTAAAAGAAGCAAATAGCGTGCGCATTTGTTTTTCGAAGTATTGAAGATTGGACATGACTTCTACTCTGAATTGCTGCAATTTGAGATCCTCAATTTCTATTTTTGATTTCATCTTTGGTTTTGATTATTTCACAAATCCTGGAAGAGTGGTTTAAGTTGGAGGTATAAAGGAAAAGGCTGATAAGAAGCTTTCTTAGTCTGTGAATCATTTCGCATTTCTGTCTGAGGCTGAAATTCAAACATTTTCACCTTGGCATAGTTGTAATTTATTGTCCTATAATTGCCTTGTACTTAAGGATGGCTTAGTCCTGCTACCAGCGTTGGCAAAGTCGGTCATTGTTATTTTTCCCTTAAATATATAGTTACTTTAGTTTCTCATTATGGCATATCCTTATCAAATGAGAGAGAATTTTGAATGCCTCTGAACCTTAAAAAAGACCTAAGCAAACTTCTCTTGAACTGATGAGGGTAAGTGTTCAGAACTTTTGTATAATGGCCACCTCATGCCTTGATAAGATCTGCTGAATAATGTATCAGGTATTTAAAAGACTATTTGCTTGAATGAGTAATTTTTGGTTAACGGAAATCATCCTTTTTTTTGGAGGGTTGGTTTTGTTGTTGTTGTTGGGGGAAGGAAAGAACCTGGTCTGAATTTTTTTTACTGGAAATGTATGATATCTTTGCAGCAGTTACAACAAAATATTTCAATTCCCGTATTTGGAAATTTTACAGCTCATATGTTTTATAGTCACTCCATTTGTGTATCATTTTTCTTTTGTTCTTTTGTCCTTGCTGTTATATTCCTCCAATATAAATGAATAAACGATTGCAGCCTGCCTGATGCTTGCTTCTACGTAAAGATTGGCACTTTTCTAATATTCCTGGTACAAGATTCAGTAGAAAGATAGTCATAGAATGAATCTGGGTTGCACTATTCGGTTGTGATAACATTCCTAACAAGATATGAACGCCCTGCCAAAATCCCTTAAAATGTTGACAACATCTTGGATATGCAGTCTATGGGCCACTTACTCATTCCTAAACATTGGAAACCAACTCAGATGGCCCAAATCTCCGAGGAACGATTTTTTAGATGTTTGTGTCAGCAGTACGAGGCCAATCCCTTGGACCGAAAATTCTGGCATTTTAACGTTTCTGAATGTTAAAGAACATTAACCAATCCAACATTATCTATTTTGACTATAGTATTTCTTGTTCTGCAAAGTGAGTGGTCTTGGATTTCCTGAAATAGTAGTCTAAGACAACAATATTTCATTAAGAAAGACATGACTCTTATCTTATATACTAGTTTTGTGCCTCACGTTTGTACGTGAGGATGCCCAGTTCAAAGTCCCTGACTTGCTAAGAAAGAGTTCTGAGTTCACTGTCCGAAACTTCTAGTATCTTGGAAGCATCCAAAAGTAAATTTTGTGGCTACTAAAACCACTATTCTTGTTTTTGGATGGTAGGACTCTTTGTTTCGAGCGAGCTAAACGATTCTTCGGTCGGCAAAAAAGTGGTCCGACCCGAAGGGATTATTTAATTCGACCTCTATCCCATGAACTTTAGCGATAGGAAATAGAAAGTTCACACTCTCATTTCAATATTTTGACTCGGGGAATCTTCACTAATACATATATATATATATATATATATATATATATATGTACACACACAATATATCAGAAAATAGAAACAGGGATCTCTCATTTATCCCCTGTTTAACCTGCTTTTCCCCCCTTGCATTGACAACAACAGTACAAGGATAGTATTTCATTAACCACAATCATAAATTATGGATGCTTCTACTGTGCACAAAAAGAGACTTCTGTGCATGGTGCAAAGAACCAATAAAGTTTAGACAACTCATATGGCCCTTGTGTGTAGAATAAATTGACAAAAGATGGACCTGATGTGAAAACAAACAAATACAGAGGGTTTTTATGTAATTATCAAACAATAAAGAAGTGAATTACACTCACGGCAAATAATCTCTAATTTTGGACAATACCACTCAGCTTTATGGAACCCACGGTAGCGACACAAATATGTATGAAACCACTGGTCTTTTATCTCCTCCACAAGTCTTGAATGGCTACCAGTGGAGCACATATTATATTGGCAATTTAAGGAAGGTTTAGCAATTGTCAAACGTTCCTTATTGTCATCTTCTCCCCATCCTGAATTTGTCGTTTCTTGCCCTCGTTGCCACTGTGATTGCTCCTCTCAATCTCTCCCTCTCAATATGATTAGATCTATTGATTTTATTTGCATAATTTGGATATTAATTTGATTTGTTTAGTAAAAAAAATTGATTTTTTGTTCAAATCTATTACTGAAAATTAGCATATAATATTTTTGGTTGTTTTTTGGTACAAATTTGTTATTCTTCTCTATTAACTGTCAAAGATAATTTTTTGTTGGCACCAAATTGTTATTCTTCTCAGTTACCTGCCAAAGATAATTTTTTTTTCAGGTGAAAATCTTGATATGTTTGAACTTAGTGTCTTTGATCGGGAGATGAAGAATTATTATAGTTTTTGGCATTTGAAGTACCCCCTCTAGCTATACGACTTGAATTGAAGTACCTTTTGCCTCATCTTCCCTTCGGTTGCTGAGGAGGAGCGCCTTGTTATTATTCAGTTTGGGCATGATTGGGACGAGACCTGTATGTAGATGGATGAAGTGTTAACGTCAGTTGCTGAGACAATAAAGAACTTTGTTGTGATATACTTGGTTGATATAACTGAGGTACCTAATTTTAATATGATGCATGAGCTGTATGACTCATCTACAGTTATGTTCTTTAAAAACAAGCAGATCATGATTGATCTTGGTACTGGAAATAATAAGAAGATCAATTGGGCAATGAAGGATAAATAGGAGTTCATTGACATCGTTGAGATTGTGTACCGTGGTCTGGTTATTGCACCCAAAGATTACTCTACCAAGTACCGATATTAAGCATTTCTTTGCTTGAATACTGCTGCAAGCTTTAGTTATTATGAAGTCCTTAATAATTGTTTAATGCTCATTTTATGCAGACTTCAAATGTGTGGTTGAACATTTATTTCACTTCTTTATTTTCTTGCTAATCAAATTACTCAGATTTTGTCTTTGATGACCTGGAGTTGCCATCTAAATGCATACTTCGTTTTGTGTTCTTCTCTTATCCAAAATTTGCCATGAAATATTTGGCAGGGGTCTTGGGAAAAAACAGGTGGGATAAATTGCTGCCACTATTAAGTTTACTTCACATCAAGTTATTCAACAAAGATATTACCAGCTCATACTTCTGAATCGAAGTGGGAATGTAATATTACTAGCTCATATTTCTTAATATACCTATTTGTAAACTGATTTAGCTGTCCAAAACGCAATATAAAAAAGAATGTAATATTTAAAGGACAATGATGCAAAATACCCACCCTGCAAAATTCTCATTCATCCACCGGATGGAGTCGTGTAGGCGTCGTTCATTCATTCACCTTCCTTGAGTTGTGCTTCTCAAAAGTTCCTATTCTCCACAAAGGTCCAACGAGGTTGATAATGAATTGTGTGAAGAAAGGTGCATTCTAGTGGAGGAACTTTAATAACCTCTCACACAAATGAAAATTTTGGGAGCGAAAAATTCGATTAAAATTGTCTAAAGTTTGGACTATTGCCGCTAGTGATTTGGACAAAATTTCAATTGCCGCCAAAAAGTGAATATGGAGTGGGTGACCATCGAGTCAACCTCCTTGACCCCAATATTTTCTTTTGATCTTATGTGGTAGCTACTGTTTCAGTAATTTATTTTCTCAAAAACAAAAAAGTTAGTCACTTTAACAAACTGATAGAATTTAAGGTCTTTAATAAAGAGAATAGCTAATCAAATGTGACACAATTCCATTAGAATTTCAGTCAACGTTTTTTTTTTCTCAAAAAACAAAAACTGGTGATACAATTAAAATTCACTAATTATCAAATACTAATTGATTAATTAGAACATAAAATTCAAGGTTTGAAATTAAGGAGAATAGCTAATCAAATGTGGCACAATACCATGTGTCACTTACACATAAAGGCATTTGCAATTATCTAATGGCTAATTTACTAAAGCGATAGAATTAAAAGTCACTAATTATTAAATACTAATTAATAAATACTAATTTACCAAGTAAGATAATTGAGACTTGAATCGATATGGTGGTCAACATCCATCTCTTGCCTCTCAGTCCACGTGCGCTTAAACCAAAAATATTGACAACAATTAATTAGTTAAGCAATACGATTAGTCTTAATATATGTAGTATTCCTTTGAACACAGTATTTGTAGTCTTCTCTTGATCGAGAAATCGACCAAAACAACCTTCCCAATCTGCCTTCATTGTCAACAATGAAATTGAAATAAACGCTCAGGTCTGTGTCCTTATTTGCAAATGAGTACACAATTGCACCCTCCACATCCCCATCATCAATCTCCTCTATCTGACCAGTGTTCATCCTATTGTAGACATCCTTCATGGTGAAAGTTATGTTCTCATAGCCGCCACACTATAGAATAAATAATTTCATTATTTGGCTTGTCTTCACACCCACACGGTGAAATGTGTGTGCCTATACATAGTCAGCAGTCAAACACCTTACGGTGAGACTTTAGGAACCTCGTACTAGCTTAGTCTACTAGAGTGTGTGTGGGACCTAACAAAGTCACTCACAACATATTTATTCTCCTCGACTACATATCTTATTTTGAGAGTTGCTTTACAATCTACTTAGTATTTGGCCTTGTCTCTTTCTTCCTATCCTCTCTATTAACGTGTTTGTCATCCCTCCGTCATAGCCTTCTCGTTCACCTCTAACGGGCAGGTCTTCCTTTTCGTTGCAGTGGTCTAGCGATGTTCGTATATGCCCGCTATCCTATTCACAAAAGTCTTGCTCGTTATACTCCACTAGGTTTTTTCCCATTTGGATCATCGGCCTCCATTTCTTGTGTCACTAGTGAATTAATATGTGGTTGAAATAATAAAAAAAGTAATACTACATTTGGAAAACTATTTTTACCTAATATAATCACATAGTGGCTTTAAAGCAAGAATGCCAATCAAGTTCTCAAACAATTACATTTTTTTATATAATAATCCTTCTCAAGAAACCAGTAGTGGGCCTTATTTGGAACATAAACAAAATAAACAAATAATATTTTCCAAGAAATTAATAACATGCATTTTCAATTCATTTCCCACGTACCAAATAAGAGCATGCATTTTCAATAATTTAAAAAAGAACATAAACAAAAGAAACAAATAATATTTTCAAGCTATTATAACATAAACATCACTAAACAAATAATATTTTCAAGAAATTAATAACATGCATTTTCAATTCATTTACCACCTACCAAATAATAACATGCATTTCAATAATTTAAAAAAGAACATAAACAAAAGAAACAAATAATATTTTTCAAGATATTATAAGATAAATATCACTAAACAAATAATATTTCCCAAGACATTAATAACATGAATTTTCAATTCATTTCCCACCTACCAAATAATAACATGCATTTTCAATAATTAAAAAAATATAAACAAATAAACAAATAATATTTCTCAACAAATTAAAAATTAACGTGAACAAAATAAACACATAATATTTTCAAGAATTTAACCAATAAAGAAATAATATTTTTCAAGAAATTAAAAATAACATAAACATCATATATTCTTAATATCAAAAAATGAAAAAAATAATATATTACTTTCTATACACTAATTCAGCATGTTCAATATCATTATTTTCTTAAATGAAATGCTTATTATACCAAAAGGAAAAAATTAGTTACCTCTCCTCCACAAACGTTACAAGCTTTTGTTCCTTTTGAAATGCCAAAAAAAAAAAAAAGCTCTCGTTGGAATAGGCGAAATGCACTTCATTTCCCACTAACCGGGGGTCACTTTGAAATTAAGTGGAACATTTGGTTGTTTTCATTTCTCACCAACTGCAGGTGCATACAACACAAAAATGCCCACATCTTTCTCTTTCCTAGTTGTCTTTATGTGATTGGCTCTTGGTATGGTACAAAGCTAAGTCAGCTTTGTACCATAGCCAATTCCATAAATTATCATCACAAAAATGAGATAGTGAAAAGCTCATTGTACTTATTGATAACATCCTCAGTTCCTTAAAAAGCTAATGGAAAGAGACCTCAATCATGGATCATGCGTTTCTTTAACGAACCATACAACTCTCTAGTCCACAAATTTATGAGAGCATTATATTTTCCTTGGACTATTATGCTAATCAACTTCAAGCTAGATATGCTAATCAACTTCAAGCTAGATTCTATTATATTCAGTAATTTTTTCATCATCTCTTTCAGTAGTTGTGGCACTAAATTTTCCTCGTTAGCAATCTCATCTTTACTCCGTTAATATTGAGACATATAATTGGTATTTTAAGACATTAATATAAGATTAAAATTGGGAAATTCATCAAGTTATTTTTCAGTCAGTTCATCGTATTGAGTCTCTAAATATTAAGATATCAATTTTTTTAATTTTAAATAAAATAAGAGTCCTTAAACCAAACACAAAACTGACATTTTTTTTCTTTAATTTTCTCCACCATATCAACAGAACGGGAAAATGAGGTCAGCTTCAAGTAATATGTTCAAATCTCATGATCAGTTCTAAGCTTGAAATAATAAAAGTACGAGGTTTATATGGAAAAATTTGAAATTTTTTCCTCCATTTTCTCACTGAAACAAGAAGGTTTTTCAAACAAAGATCTAAACAAAAGAGAATATAGCGAGAAACACGCAAGAACAAAACTTGCGCAAGAGAAGAAGATTTCATCAAGCTTAATGTCTCTTATCGGTGGAGAGAAAAGTGGTGATTTCGCAATTTTTGGAGATCTGTTTGGTATATCGCGATGTTTTGAGCTCTGGAATATAGGGTTTTCTCCATGTACTTTAGGTTATTTTATCTTCTCTTCTTCTCGTCATCTAATTGCTTCTGCTCTTTGACCACTGAGGAAAACATTTTTTTTTCAATCCTTATTTAGGGGGGGCAAAATAGGAGGCGATATCTTGGGGCCTTCACCTATTAGCAGTTAATGTTAGAGATTACCAATGACAACAAGAACTAAGAAAAACAGTGGTAGGGGAAGCCTTGTCTCTTACATCTATTGGAGCCAGGTTTCGATTGTGGGACTTGTGGGTTAGTGGCAAAGGAATTGGTGGACTAGGTAGAAGTCTCGGCGGTGGGGTTGGAAGTGCTTCAACCGAGTGGAGAAAGGGGGAAAACAATGTCAAGGGTGAGCAAGGGTGAGCAAAAGTGGAGGCAGTGGAAGGGAATGTGATGGCCGTGAAGCTGGTGGAAAATTTGGAGGTGGTGGAGCTGGTGCAGGAGGAGATTTGGCAATAGCAGTAGCGAAAGAATTGGTGGAGGTTGTCGAGAGGAATTTGACGGTGGTAACCAGAGAGGGGGAAGTCAGATGTTTGGATGACCAAGAATACAAAGCAGGGCAACTAAAAAAGCGCCCAAACTTGCTCAGACCAAAAAAACCCAACTGTACTGCACAATGACAAACATGCCCCACGTTGGCAATTATTACGAAAAAGAAGGGATGAAATCGAGTTCTTCCATGCTTTTATAAAGCAATGATATTAAAAGACGGAGTTTAGCGAGTGGTTAGCTTTTTCTTTTGCATAGTATTCTTACAAAATAGATAAAGTAATAGCAACATCATGTATCTAAAATTAAATGTCATTCATTTTAATCGTTAGCGCTATTATTCTAATACTAATATTGAATATTTACTTTTAAGACAGTAGGTTCTTATATATATTAAAAGAGAGAATTTGGCGAGTAGTTAACTTTTTCTTTCCCATAGTGCCTTTACAGAATAAATTAATGGTAATATCACGTATTTAAAATTAAATGCCTTTCTTTTAGTCGTTAGCGCTATTATTGTAATACTAATATTGAGTATTTACTTTTAGGATTGTAGGTTTTATTGAAGGATGTTTCCTTAATTTTTTTTCAAGGAATAAGTTTGTAAATTAAAAGGAAATTTAAGTTTTAGAAATTAGAATTGTAACACCCTAGAAATGCACTTACAAGAGACATTTTTCTTATTTAGGGTTAAGTGTTAAACCTTGATTTATTAGTTGGAAGATTTCTTGAGTTAATTAGGTTAATTAGTTAAGATTTTCATTTTAAGCAAGAACACTTAAGTACTAAAGTTAGAATAATTTTACTTGACCATTTAATTTATATTAGTGTTTAAATTTTGATTAGCTCATTTTACTATTTTCTAGTCTTTTGACTACTTGAATTTTATCTCAATTTTACTCAAAAATTTCACTTATTTTCTTGCTTTATTTTCTTTTCCCTTGGCTGAAAATTTTCTCTTTCTTTTCTTTTCTCTTGGCCGAAAATTCTTCTCTCTTCTCTTTTCTTTTTTTTGGCCGAAATTCTTTTTCTTTTTCTTTCTTCTTTATGGCCGGATTTTCTCTTCCAATTTTACTCTATTTTTGCTTTAATAATTTGTGTTTTATTATTGTTAGTATTAAGTGATAAGAGGGTATTGAGCTCCACCAATCAAATTAATCCAAGTTAGCACCTCTTGCATTAAAAGACCACCTTTTTAATTTACTCTTGTGAGGTTTTAATTGGTTAATCATTTTTCCACCTTTTCTTCATTTCTTTTCCATTTTTCCTAGACTATTTCTTTCTCTTTCTTCTCCCTCTTGGCCGGCCATCTCCTTTCTCTTCTTCTCTCATTTTGCTCTCAACTTCTTCAAGTTTTCTCTCTTAAGTTTGGGCAAATCCACCATAGGAAGTGAGCTTCTTTCCTTTCTAAGCAAAGTTCTAAGCATATCTAAGGTATTTACTATGAACTTTTTCCTATTAATTTCATGTTTTAATTAGTTTTTATGCAAGTTTAAGACTAAGATTCTTGTTGATACTACTTGGAGAAATTAGTTAGAATTTGAGATTTACTTGCTAGATAAAGTGTTCTTGTGGTTAGATAGACTAGTATATGGCCTTTAAACCTTGAAATTTCATGTGTTATATATTGTTTGGTTGAAGATTCTTGGAGTAGAATTCTTGGAATTTAGTGGAATTTTGATTGAATTTGAACTTGAGTTGAACATAAAAGTTGTAGAACTTGTTGAATTGGGTTGGATTGTTGAATTTTATTGCAGGAAAAAAATTTGGGTTAGTCCGATTTTAATGGGAAATGCTGCCGAAATTTTTGTAGAATTAAAAGAAGAAAAATTGATAAGTGAGATTTTAAGCTTAGAATATGTTCAATTGAAGGAAATTGAAGTGTAGGAATTTTTAGAAATGATCTAGTGCTAGATTAAATTTTCTTAGAATAAGTAAACCCTAAACCCTAGAAACCCTAAAACCAAAACCCTAGAAATAAGTGGGGTGTTTTCTTGAATTTTTCTTACTAAATTTACTAGGGTTTTACTTGGGTTTTCATTATATTTTATTTCTTTTAAATTTCAGGGTCCGAAAACGCATCACGACCATTTTACGAGATATTTTCTTAGGCATTCCAGGTGAGTGTCTTTATATGTGCATGATGCATGAAATGTTACTTGTAAATATTATGTTACACTTGCAAATATTATGTGATAAAATGTGCTACTTTGAGGAAAGATGTGTACTTTATCGCATCTATTTCGTAATGTGTCATATGCTTTCACTATTCAACGTGTTACTTGTGCGTGAGACTTCCGTGACTAACTTTATGGTTACTTTACGAATAGTCAACTCGGACAGGCTTGGGAGGTTATAAGGTGCTGGGTGTTTTAGGGCGTGACGTTCTTTCCCTTTTGAGTTGTGAATCCTCAAAGAGGCCAACTCCGGATTGAACTTTCTTGCGTGTTGGCCCTCCCAGGTTGAGAGTACTCCCTGGATATGGTAGCTTGTACGGAGGTTATAAGGTGAATGGTGGTTAGGACTTGTGTGATAAAAACTGGCATGTTCTTTGATAAAAGACCTGAGCTATTATCTCGGTCTAAATGTCATGGTTACATGATCAGTACTTGCTTTTCCTGCGATTGAGCTTGCTCCCGTAGTTGAGCCTTGTATCCGCCCTTGACTACTTGATAATTAAATTGTTCATATCTTGTTTATTTAACTTATTGATTATTTTATTTACTAAAATAATGAGTTTTGATATGATTGCATGACTTGGACATTCACTGGGCTATTATAGCTCATTCCTTTTATTTGTTTTCCTTTACTCAGGTTTCTTGAAAAATTAAAGCTGGAACGACTGGTTTTTTTATTATTATAGATGTTTAGTTATTGTAATAGCCAAACTGTATTAGGCTATCTTTGTGAAAATCATGTATATTATGACATGTAAACTTTTGATGTGACTTGTACCCTTTAAGTAAATAATATGAGTGTATTTTATGTTATTCCATTTTATTTTATTTTATTTTATTTATTTTGAGTTAATTACGCTAGGAGGTTTGCGTGAGTGCGTGATTCGAGTCCTGGCGAGAGCTAGGCAGGTAGTCCGCTAAGCCCTTTGGTGCGCTTCTGGGTTAGGTGGGGCTGTCACAAGAATTTTTATAGAAACTAAATAATAATAAAAATATTAAACTTTAGAAGTTACTTTGTACTATTTATGTAATACTATAGAAAAATTTTTGTTGTTGCATTATAGTTTCTTATTTCATTATGGAATTAAACTATAGAGGGCTTAATTTTAGAAATTAATTGAACAAAAAAATGAAGGAATCTTTTTGCAACGAGAATCTTGGGGTTGAATTTTGAAAATTTATAAAAGATCTTAGGTAATAGAATTGAATATGGTTTGAAATATTTTAACAATAGCTTTTAGAAGCAATTGCTAATAGAATCTTGCAAGTTATATCTCGAGATTACTACTACATAACTCTATGATTAGTTCCAAATATATTTGATTAATGCTTTTTTAGATAACAATTTGAGGTCATCATTTTTTGTTTCGTGACCACAAAATTTATGAGGTCATCATTTTTCTTATTTAAAATTTTCTTTTTTCTGATTTTTTTCCTAATAGATGTAGCCATGGATGATCTATTGTCAATAAAGGAAAAGGTAAAAGAATTGTCGGAAAAAAAACATCAAAGCAAGACATCATTGAATTCCCAAGACAAGCATTGGATATTTGAGCTAAAAAAAAAAAAGGCTTTCCCTAAAGAAACAAAACACGATTGGCTGCTGGACCAAAGTGAGTTTTTTATCCACTAGCACTTACTAAGTTAAATAAATAAATTGTTCAAAAAATAAGCTTGTAAATTGATTGGTTTTCATAAAATTAGGCTAAATTAAGGTGATAAAATCAAGCTAAATTAAAATGTTGTATTGTAGGAAGCTATATATATTTTGTAAGATTTCATTTTAAAACTAACAACCTGAAAAACAGAAATACAAGAAAATGGAGAAACATAAGTAATTATCATGATTTCCATTTCATTTAGGAAGTTGTTGGCATTAATTCACAAATTTGTTATAATTAGTCACTTTCGCATTTTAATTTGAACGTTTAAAGGCAAAATTTTTGCTCTATATTAATGGATTTCAACTTTTGTTATCAAAGAAAAAAAATAAGGAAATAACCAATTGATACTATAAGAAAGCGAGCGCATTCAGTGAAATAGATTTTCTTTCCCATAGTTTCTTTACAAAATAAATTAATAGTGATATTATGGATTCTTTTTCTTATAATTATTAGGACTATTTATGTAATGTTAATACTGAATATTTACTTTAATAATATAATCTTTATTTAAAGTATTTTTACTTAATTTTTAAGGAATAAATTTGTGAATTGGAAAGAATTTAGAAATTACTTTAGAAATTCCTTAGGAATTAAAGAATAATAGCAAATTTTATTGAGTGAATTAGAATTTTTTTTCCATAGTGCACTTATAAAACTAATTGATGGCAATATGGTTGATGCTTGCTTTTTTTTAATAATTGTTAAGGTTTTTTATGTAGTATTAATGTTGATTAGCAATATAATTTTTATTAAAGTATTTTTTCTTAATTTTTAATGAATAAATTTTTGAATTGGAAGGAATTTCAAATTTGAAAAATTACTTTGGAATTCTTTAGAAACTAAAAAATAATAAAATAATTGGAAAAACTAAATATTTTCAAAAATAACATGATTAAATTTAGAAGAATAACATAAAAGTGACTTTGATAGTCATTGGAATTAATGACAACATTATGGATACCTTTGTTTTTATAATTGTTACTGCTATTTCTATAATATTAACATTGAGTACATAATTTAGGAATATAGTTTTATTAAAGCAATTCTCTTTAATTTTTTATGGGATAAATTTATTAATAAAAAGAAATTTCAAATTTTAGAAATTGCTTTGGCAATTCTTTAGAAACTAACGAATAATAAAAAGATTGGAAGGACCAAATATTTTCAAAAATAATGTGATCATTTAAGTTTAGAAAAATAATGATAAAAAGACTTTTTCATCTTTAGAATAAGAAAAAAGAGATTTTGCTCATCATTATGAGAAAAAAATACTAGGAACTATTTACTTGCATAAAGAATATTTTGCATGTACTAAATTTGCTTCTACCAGAGTATTTGTTTATCAAGCTTGTAAATTTTTTTTTGCGATTTTTTCATATATACATTGGATTTTTTTAACTAATTATAAATTTTCAATTTGTTTGAATTTGTTGAAATATTATGCAATATTTGATAACATCAATAACATTTATCTAAAGAACCTTAATGTTGATAACAATGATGATTCCTCAAAGTAGTTGCAAGGTAGTTAATCTGTTTTTCCCTTGTGTCTACGTTCATTTGTGTTGATTATTCAGTCAAAGACAGATGTATACGTGTTAATATAAAAATGTTGTCTTTGTCTTCATATCAATAGATATTAACAATAAAAAAACTCGCAAAACTCCTAAGCATACAACAATAATTCAATTACCTAACATACTTAAAGACTAAACTTTATTCAAACGTATTCTTTAATTCTAATGATATTACACACTCTATAGAAATCCATATTTGATAAAAGATCTTTAGAGACATACTAACTAAATATCCCTATGATAGCAAAAAATATTAGCATATAGTGTTCAATCAAAAAATATTAGCATATACTGTTCAATATTATGATACAGTTCAAACTATTGCGATTACCTTCAAATTATATATTATTCATTTAGTAACTTAATATTACATAGTTTACAAGTATATCTACTAAGAAATTTTCATTGCTCAAGTATTCTATTTCCCACTTTAAATCTCTCTATTTATTTACTTAGTTCAATAGAGTTGAAAATGAAGTTTTGTATTTGCAATATAATCCAAGTTAAATTATCGAGACTAATTCTAAAATTTATCATTCAAACTACCTTAATAGCTTGAGATTTCAATCACCAAAGATCTGGCTATGACCGTCCCATGGTCATATTAGTTAAATTACTAGACGATAAAGAGCACGTGTATTCAAACTTGTAATTCAGATTTAAAATATATCAAGACATGCCTATCATCACAATGAAGAATCACTATTATTTGGATAACAAACAGAAGTTGAAAGCATGAGGTGAGAAAATTTTTTCCACTTTACTCCAAATAAAATTCTTATTATTTATTATTTATTATAACCTATAGATGGAGTATTCTAGGTTCGAAACTTATTGTACTTTTCATCTTGTGAATTTATATACTACTTACTATAAAATAGGACCGGAGAGTTTTTTTTTTTTTTTTTTTTGCACTAAAGTGCCTACACTTTTTAGAGAAAGTGTCTGACATTAAGAGAAAAATTGTCAATTTTGAATTTTTTTTCATAGGCCTCAAATGTCCTTTTCCAGTTTATTTTATATTGGCTTTCTAAAATTTTCTACTAAGATATAAATTAAAAAAACTTTGAAAGTGTTTTATATGTTTTATTAAGAAGAAATACATTAGTATAATACTCCAAATAGTTTTTCTTTAATATACGAAAGAGTTCATTCTTTTTTATTAATTGTAATAGAATTAATAAAATGATTTAAACAGTACATTATTTGATTAAGTATCACAAAACATAAAAAATGTACAATGTGCAACTCATGTACTTTTACACTAGTCTTGTTAAAGGCAAGGTAATTTAACAAGTATTCGTAGGATACACACAAGTAGACCTTTATTATAATCTTTTGGGCTAATTTGTGCAAGTAAGTTTTGAGCATTTAGCAATTAGTTATGAATCCTTGTACTTGAATGAAAACGCAATAAGTGTCCAAAAATTGTCAAGTAAGCAAAGTGATACATGCTAATATAAGAAAATGATATAAAATGATGTAAGGATGCCTATGTAGCTTTATTTTAAACCAAAACCGGATCCATTTAAGAATTTTCCTGCATTATATATCTTAGCAATTTCACAACCTTGGTAGGGGTGGCACTTTTATTTTATGCAAATTTTAACTCGACAGTCATTTGAAGGTGCGGTTGTCATGTGGGTTTTGTATATAAAGAGTCTATGAAGAGAAACCAGAAGACGTGAAAGTCCAGTATGGATGGATGTAAATACCGCATTCTAAATTAGAATTTGCATTCCTTGTGCATTCCTTCTTCTACTACTCGTTTAGCCTCTTGATTGATTTTTTTTTCTTCGACTTCCGATAGCTTACATAGGACTCTTGAATGGATTTCCTATTTGACATGTTTCATAGCACAGTAAAGCTGGCATAGTAAGATATACTTGGAACTAAATAAATAAAGTGCACATACATGGAAGGTATCACTATAACATCTACTCAATGTAGTTTATTGTTTTAAAAAAATAAATATTTCATAAAACAAGAGGGAGGGATTGCCCCTGGGGCCGCCCCTAGGTCTAATGCAAATCAAATCAGTAAATCTAATATACAATATTCTTTTTTTAAAATAATCATCATGGCAACGATGTTCAAAAGGTCTATAAATTTTAAGTAAGTACATCATTCAATTTAGTTAACTGTGCTTTCTAAGATAAGAAGAACCGAGCTAATTCCACCAAAGCTTTTGGATGAAATCTTGTGGTTCAATATTTGTTAGTATTTTGGCGCACCCCTTACCTCTTTGCTAGGTGAAAATAAAAAATAAATAAATATATTTTTTGGCATATCCCAACAAAATAGCATTCTGAACTATTGAAAGAAAAGTAGCCAATAAATTCGTACGAACTTGTGTACTTTGTCGTATTTGATGTGCATATATGATGTCTTCACAAGAAACAGTTAATAATATTAACTGTTAGCCAATAAATTCGTACATACATACTACAAACTTGTGTACTTTGTCTATTTGATGTGCATATGTGATGTCTTCACAAGAAACAGTTAATAATATTACCTATATTTGAACAAGACATAATTTGTTTTATATGGTTGATACATTATGCTTCATCTGATAAGACATAATTTGTTTTGTATGGTTGATACATTATACTTCATCTTATAAGCACATGCACTATTTCGTTATGGCCATTTTTAACAATCTATTTAGAATATTTTGCTAAAAGATCTAGTTACTAATACAAAATTTAGGGGAGACACAATCAACGAAGATAATTTGTATCCATTCTGGATGTGTATAATATATGGAGTTTATTTGACATTAAAACTACAGGAAATAACTCTATTTTAAAATTGAATGTAGGGAGTAGACCTCGAATTCAAGAGTGATCTATCTCAATCTGATAAAGAAGTATCAGTCTATATGATTAGCTTTAAATTATTCCAAAAGAAAATCCTATAAAGGTAATGTTTTTTCGTTATTAAGCAATGCAAAAAGCCATGCTTGCATGTGTGGGAAGAATAAATTTATTGAGTGTGTAAGACAATCAAGACATAGTTTATTATCCTAAATCGCATATTGAATCTCATATTTGTTGAATCTGTCCAACTCCAATCACCTCGTGACCTAGACTATATTAATATTTGCTAGGAGTAGATCTCAATGCCTCGTGTTTTATGCAGTCATGCATATTCTCTTTGTAACTTTCATTCCCACTTCAACCCAAGTTTGTGGGACGTTTTGAAGCCGTTTTCAAACCTCATTAAGATATACAATTACACTGTAATATGATTGGAGCTAACACTGTCATGTCAACTTAAAAGGAAACATTGGCCTAACTTCTTGTTTGAGATAATGGTTGAGCTGTAATCTTAGCTGTTTATGCAGGGGTTATAGTGTAATTATCATCAGATTCCAATCATATACTAGTCAAATACATTGGAAATTCATTGAAAATCAACCGTTATAAATGAACTATATACATTGGAATCGTTTGGTTTCAATATGAACTATTTTAATGCTCTATATTAATCTGCATTAATGAAAAAAAGAAACCCTGGAATTTAATATATGTTAGGAATTCCATATGTGACTTGCACGTGTAATTAGTTTTAGATTTATACATATTAGCAATCAACTAAAATCATTATTTCTTGAAGTTATTAGGTTTCCTATTTGATTCATAAAAAATTGATGTTGTTTTCTAATTTATTATTTCATTTATAGAACATATATCCAAAACATTTTGCTGCTCTTTTTTAATTTTTTGCAACTACGTCTTTTATTTAATTTTTCTTAAAAAAAATAGAAATCAAAGATAATATCACAATTCATCTTTCTTTTTATCAAAAAGTAAAAGAAGAAGACGCTTAATAGGCCTTCAATGAACTTGTTCAACACTTTCTAAAATTTAAAATTTGCAGACAATCATAATGTTACCATGCAATAGAATAGATCGAATATTAATCATGAAATTTATTGAAATCTAATTTTAAACAAGAACTTGAGTTGCTTAATATATTAACTCCACATTTTCCCTTGTTCTGTAAAGCATTGAACTATTTACTTTTCACGTTCAACTTTTATTTGCGGTAAATTGTTCTTAATGATAGCAATTATTGCCACATTGCACATCAAACAATTTTTTTTTTTTTTGGATACTTTGCATAGGGGTGAGAATGAACTAGTTAATCGGTTCATACAAACAATATCCTAACTGGAACTGTTTGTAACAATTTGTCTAACTAGCTAGCTGTCACTGACTCTGATTAACTTGTTGATCACTCATCGATTACCCAATTAAAAAAGATTGGGTATCGAGGGTAATTGGAATTACATTGTTAAGTTGATTTACCAAAATGGATAAAAATTTGCAACCTAAATGCATATTCAAATTTAAAAAGTCATTTGTACATTTTATATATTTAATAGCACAAATAATAAAATTATAATTTAAAACTCTTACATCCACTTTTTTTTTCAAGTAAGAAAATTAAAAATTGAAATATTTGTAACACAAGTAAGAAAAATACTTGTATTGTCTTTCATACTCGATATCTAATGCATATGAAAGTAATTCTATAATTAATAACAAGAAATGTATGATAATCAAAGCATAAAAACATAGCATAAATTAAAAATAAAAAAATAAAATAAAAGAAAAATAATTATGGTACTTAGTTATTTGAGTTATACTAGACTTAAGTATGAAATATTGTTCTCAACTCATCTAAAATATTTGCATTATAAGCCTTAGGACAAATGCGTAGGCCGAATTCAGTTAATCAGAATTTTTAAAAATTGATACTCATAAATAAACCGCTTTTATAAATAATGGCCATCTTATCTAATCACCTTTATAATTTGATTTGTTTACCCTTATTTGGATTTGGAATGGACCTGGCCTCATTTTTCAATTTGAAATAGGCCCTTTTTGTTTTTAAAATTTTTTTGTCTCATCCCTAACTTTGCACAAAGTTGACAATTCATCCAAAATTACTATCACTTCACTTATTAATGATAACAATTAACGAATGACACACAACTATATACCACAATACTTTTCTTTGTCAATGCTGAAAATGGATATTTTTCCTTTTGTATTTCAAAAAAAAAATTAAAAGTATAGTTTTTATTAACTTCCATGAACAATTAAAAAATCGAGATTATTTCGGTAATTTTGGCAAGTATGGTGTACACAAGTGTGCAAAATAAAAGTTAAAGACGCCAAATGAAAATTCATTCAAACAATTGAATAGATGCTAATTACTGATGAATATAAATTTAAGGCTTCTTTGTAGGCCGTGGACCATATTTACTCATGATATACAATTACATCATAAAATATATTGGTATAATTCATTAATAGAATAAATATAAAATAGGAATACCAATTGGAATAACACAAAGTAAATTGACACTAACACATATTGAAATTTTTCTGCCAATTTGAATTATTCGTATGCTTTTTTATCTTTCTAGCATATTATTTTCTGTACAACTATTCTTACCTGTAATATTGATATTTTTTCACTATTAATACTAATATGTTGTAGTTCTTATTTAGAATTATACATATATTGGACATAGTTTTGCATAAAATATTTGATGAAAAAATCTCATGCATAAAATTGGGTTAGCCAATATTAATAATTCTCTTCAAAAAATCAAAATAACATAAAATAAAGCATCCAAAAACTCTTGTCTATAACATCAATATTTTCAAACCAATATAGCAAGTAAATCGATGGATAAATACATGATATACATGTCGATTCTATATAACACACACACACACCCACACATAGAGAGAGAGAGAGAGAGAGAGAGAGAGAGAGAGAGAGAGAGAGAGATGTAAATTTTCGATAATAATCAATGTATACACACTCACTATGAATTTTGGGTGCATAATTTTTATCATGTGCTTTTTTTTTTTTTTTGGTATAACCTATTTAAAGAAATAGCAAACCAAATTAAATTTTAATTAATCTAGTTAGTGGTTACTTTCAATTGGAATACCTGAAGAGCATTTACCATATTTATTCTCATTTTAACTACAGTTACTCTTTTCATTTTCATTTTGTTCATATTCCTCATTCCAGGCATCAATATTAACTCTATTTTCTTTCTTATTGTTTCAGTAGTTCTACCACGGAAGAATCAAATCTCAAATCCACTTAATTATAAGTCATGAGGGAGTGGTTTAGTTGCAAAAATTTAATAAAGACACCTTTTCAATAACTACATATGTATCTGCAAAATGGACATTTTTCGATACTTTAATAGTTAGAGTTAATGACCCATATTTTCAACTGTTGCATACGAGTAATAAGGGCAAAATGCCAACTTATATCCTCAATTGTTCTAAAATGTCAACATTATCCTTCTTAAGTCAAACCAAATAATATTGTTCAGTTTAAACTATGAAGGGCTTGAGCTTTTCACAAAAGTTGCAGTGGTATTAAAATCAATTTGTGATATTATCAAACCTGAAAATTAAGTACAATAATAAATTATGTGAATACATATTCTTTTAAGTGAGTTCTCGATGTCTTAAACCAAGTATATTTTAAAATATCTTATTAGAAATATGTGAATTTTTAAAAATTTTAATAATAAGATCCTAAAATTAACTTCGCATGTTAATTTGTGACAATCAACTTTTCAATTATTATGGCAAGAATTATTTAATCATGATTAATTTTAGAGTGTTTTGACATTTTCTAATTTTTTAGTTTTACTACTTCCTAGAAAATTACTCAACTTCATTATAAAATTTTCTTACCATATCTCCATATAATAAGCATTGCTAAACAAATTAGATTTGAAAAAAATTACTTATGGTGTTTCTCGTTGTTATTCAATTTTTTGCCAATACCCCCTTTTCGTAATAATTATAAACTTTTCCTTATATAATATGTGATTTGAATTCAATCTATAAAGTAACTTTAAAAGTCGGCATCATTTTTAGTTAATAATGTTAGGACTGGTTATAAGTTGTTATATAGTCTTCATAGGTTGTTTTACAGTCCAGAAATCATATCAGAAATATCATTCTAATAATACTCGGTTAAATAGTCACAACTATTTTTCATGCTAATAATACTCGGTTATATCTAGAAATCAAATATCAGAAAGTTAATTTTTTATTGATTAATTAAAACATATTAGATTTTGTATTGTCAATTTTATTGAACATATCTATGTGTAATAATGCCTCAACCTCTTTTTTACTCAATAATTATATAAATCAAATTTTCAACTTACATTTAGCCAATTATCACATACAAATTAAAAATTCTAGTAAAAGTGACAAGGTAAGGTTTGTTAAGTTATTTTTATATACTTCCTCTCACAAAAGCTAAAGTTCTTTCTCCATCTTTTATATTGAAGATACTGATCTCTCCATCCCAATTTGATTGTTGTTTACTAGGAATCTAACCTTTTTAAGAATAGTATAATGATTGTTGTAGTTATTTAATTATTTTTTGCATCCCAAAAGTCAAAACTTGAATGCTATAATTAAATGATATTGAATGACCACAGGAGATGGATGTGGAAAAAATCAGTAATTATGCTTTGATTGTCCAAAGATAACAGAAACTTTGAGACAACAAAAATTAAGAAACATGACTAATTTAATGAAATGGAGAGAATGACTAAGCACTACAATAATGTTTGCAAGAACAAAATTTCTAAAATTATATTTCTCTATTCAATTGATTAAGTTTAAAGATTTTATTATCATGCTAAACACAACTAAAATTTTATTAATAGCATATCAATAATAGTATCTACATCGCTCTCGATTGTGTTCTTATGTGAAGTAATAACTTAACCATATTATTTGTTACATCCGATTCAATCAGAATTTTTCATGTTCAATTTGTCAAGTATTAGTCAAGTTAGAAAGAAGTGACGTTGATTAAATAGTTGTAGATAAATCAAATAACACAAAAATTATTAAGAAACATGAAAAATTAATCATAGTTTCCAGTTTATTATATATATTTTAGCCTAAAAATGTATAACTTTTATATCATGATTTTATATTACATGCTGTGATTTTGCATTTTTGTTCAACTTCATATTTGCTTTTTAGTTCTAGGTACACAAATTGAATATCATAGGAAGACAAATTGTAACTGGCTACCATGGTTTTGTTGTTTGCTTTTTCGCCTTTACACAATAATACTCTTTAGTACAAATTTTCTATCTACTTGAGTAAAAATAAAAATTAAAAAAATAAATGGTCCCATCAAACAATCATCTCAAAAAATGGCATTAATGAAAAAAGATTAAAAAGGTCAAGTTCAATCCATCAGTTCCTTCCCCCATCAAACAAACGTCCCAATTGTATATAGGTTTTAGAATAAAGATTAAATTTCTAGGAACTAACATTATAATTCGTTTTTATACAAATGGGTTTAGATGCATGCCACGTGTACAAGAAAATAATTTTAAATTATTGATAATGATGTGTTTTTAGTCCAAAACCCCTCGTGTAAAATATTTTTTACGCTGTCAACGTATAAAAAAAGTAATCCTTAGAATAAACATGTAATAATACACCCATTCATGACTCATTTCTTAGCTTTCTAACACTCATTAACTCCTTTCCCAGTTTTATCTCCCAAAAATTCCAACTATATTCGAAAAAGTTCTCATTTTCTATCGTAACATAAGTTATCTCCTCTTTTCATTTTTTTTGGCTCTCCTATACTTGCAAACTATGCATGACAGAATAGGAGAATTTTATAACCATCAAAATTGCACCAATATAATTATACAGTTCAAAGAACTCATATTATCATTCTAATTCTTGACCCTAAACCCCTCCAACCAAACTGCCTTTATTAATTTTTATCTACCAAAAGATATATTAAACTAAACAGATAGATATTCCCAGTCATAAATATTGTAAAGTTGCTTTGAAGTACGCTCTTCCCTTTTTTAAATTTTTTTTAAGCTTATGTAGCACAGTACCAACAGACCAGGAGACATCATATCTGAAACAATAACTATTGACCATTAGGAAGCTATAAATTCAATGTATTCTTAAGCAAATTATGGTGTAATAACTTAAAATGATAGCTCACTCCACGAGCAAGCTTTTTAAAAAAAATATAAGCTCGCATGTTCCTCCATAATAATTGAAATTGGCTGTTTATAATAGACTGTTGTTTGCCATTCACAGTTAAGATGAAATGACATTGTATATTCTATTCAGTGAGTCTCCCAGCGTCACACACATGGCCTGCAAACTCGTGTAGTTACAATTTGGAGATATGCAAACAAAACCAGACTTTATTTCTTTTAAAATTTAATTTAGTTTTCTTGGTGTGGTTGGGAATTTTTTTTCCTTCTCTCTCTCTCTCTCTCTCTCTCTCTCTCTCTCTCCTGGGGGTGAGGTTGTGCTTTGAGTTGTTTGCTTTCATGGAATACAAGAATTTTTACGATAATTATACAGAATTACAAACAAGCATACAACTAGTTAGACCATATTTTATGCACAAATAGATCTTAATTTGGATATTCTTTCTCGAGAATTTACAATATCCTTCCCCATTTTGGAAGATAAACTTTATTGACAATCTCCTTTTTCAATTCTTCATTGACTTATGAATTTTTTGGTTTATAATTTATGTCCTGAATTATTTGTAGAGTTGCTGTGCTGATAAAAAAATCTTGGTCTAATAGTAAATATTAAGCATTGATTGTACAAGTCTAAAATATCACCCTACATGAAAAGACATCATTCACTTGAGTAACACCGTTTTATTTGTTAATACAGAAGATATATAATTTGTAAGGACATTAAGATATGTTAAAGTTCATGGGTCTTTCCACTATAGCTATCGATTTTGAGATGAATGCCCGTGTTTTTTAACAAGATAGTTAATAAGAGTTCACATTAGATAGATAATTATATAATAGTTAGTATAATTGTCCTAAGTTGTACACATAGAATTACTGTCAGGCGAAATCGTGAAAATTGAAAATTCATCCGAATGATGCGAATATATCTACTAGGACTGCAATAACCAATATTACGGACAAATGAAAGTGCACAATATGTTGGAGGTTTTGTTTAGGTTAGGAAAGCCATCATTTGTTTTGAGCTAATCGCAAATTTGAAGAAGTTGATCCGCAAGTTTTTCTCAATATTTGACCAATAGTGGCCGTCTATATATAAAATAAGTGAACCGTTTTAACCACATGGTTAATCGATCTGATTGATTGTATGATTAACGACAATAAATTAGCCATCTTTTAAACTTTAACTAGTAATCTGAAACTCGAAAATGGGTAGCAAAGGAAAGTGTAACTAAGAAAAGCTTCGAGTATGTGACTTTCACCGTATTAACATAGTACAAACATATCATTAAAGCTATTCACAACTGTATGAAATGAATCATACAAAATTGAAGTAGTAATTGAATGATTTATCCTTGTGCATACCCATAATACAGCTAATAAGATTGTAAGACTTTTAATACATAAATGTAAACTAGTTCGTCAGTAAATTTATCGTTTTATCAGATAAAAGATCAATGCATAGTTAAAAGGTAAAATGAAACCTACAGCAAAGTCAACCGGCCATAACTAGATGGCCGGATGAGACAAGAATTTGGCATATAAAATTGAGATGCACATGCAAGATAAAGTAACATTTGAAACGCAAAAATCTCTTTCTTGATTAGACACCACATGCATTTTTATGGGATACAAATAAAGTAAAAATCATTCGAAGACAGCTAATTACCACAAACATCTTAGCAATAGTTTCAATCAGCGAGAATTGCACATGACATTCTTGAAAGAAAAGGCAAGAATTCACAAACAAATCGGTGCAAATTTAGAGAAAAATACTTGCAAGTTCTATTCACATTGTCTCTCATTGCTTATATTTTGGTACAACACAATATAGCTTAAGCTCAAGGTCAAAAGATCATAGACCACTATTAGCAAGTGGTTGTTAAAGGGAAAAGATCAGAACCCAAGGTACAACCATCGCTTGTTTTTTGTTTATTCTGGACATTGAAGTTGACAACTTCACTAAATCTCAATGCAAAGGAATTGATCCACCAGCTGCCAAAACTTGCTTCTCCAACTAAAAAAACAAAAATAGAAAGCTTGAAAATATGAAAATATGAATGACTAAATAAAAGATTAGGTTTCATATGGTTACCTTGAACATTGTGTCAAGCTTGCTCTTAACAAGAGAGTACTCATGCTTTACTAGTTGCAGACATCTTAAGCACCTGCAAATTAACACAATGCCTCAAATTAACATTCATTGCGCATTGTACTATTCTTTGATCATTGAGTGTAGATATTTGCAGGGATATAAAGATCAGATTTAAGAAACGGTCACCGGTAAACTTCAAAAAACCAGTAATGTTATGCTGTTGAACCTTTTTCTAGGTTGCTAAGAACAATGACAAGCAACATTAATCGAAAATACTGACCCTTCATTATTCTTTTCGTCACAATAGTTTCGGAAGGCAATGCATACTCTTTGAACCCTTTGCGCACCAATGCTGAAGACAAACAAAAGTTTAGTTTCTTCAGTTAAATGATCAATAGGGAGTGAAGAAATTAAAAAGAAATTGTTGAAGAGATCAAGTTTCTGATGTCCTTTGGCTTTCTAGAAAAAAACCAAATTAATTCCATGATTTCTCCAAAATGAAAAATAAAATTGGTAAAGTTTAGTACAATTCCATTTCAGACAATTCAAGATTACTGGTACGTTGTAGGAACAATGAAATCACCTTAAATCTCATTCTTTGGGGACTAATATTGTTCTAGATGAATTAGTGGTCTGAAGGTCCTTTGTCAACAATGAACTGCATATATTCTACTGCTCTCTATTTCAGGCATAACGTGTAGATCAAAATAATCACAACCTCTAATCTTGAACTTCTCAAGATCAGACAAAAGGAATAAAGAAAAAAATGAATATCTACGACTATATGAGGAACTAGCAGTTACCTCGAACTGCTACCCTTCAACTGATGAACATGTGCATCAACCTTCTGGAAATCCACAATTTGTTGATTCCTTCACAACAAATCTTATAATAGCTTAGCCAACATGTGCTGGTAAATAATTCTCATTGAATACATAAGTTATAAAGAAAAGGAACAGAACCATTCAGATGCCCTTAAAACAACAACAAATAGGAAGAGACAAAATAAAAAAATAAAAAAAAAGGAGACAAGACAACCAATGCGCTACTCACAAAGTTTTGGAGAGTTCATTAAGAAGCCTCTCAGAATCTTCAAAGAAGAGATATACAACTTCAACCACAAAATCTGGATTGTTTTCATCTTGCAGCTGTTGAAGTTGTTTGAACTGATCATCAAGAAATCCCTTTTCAAAACAGAACACAAATCATAATCAGAGTACTCCAATTATTCCAAAAAAAAAAATGATAAAATGAAGGAAATGATTAAAATTCTTGCTAACCTCTCTGTAGAGGGAAGTTGAGTAGTCTACTAACTGCTTTTGCAACTGAACTACACCATCCATTTTGGCTTTTGGCCTTTGGCTTTGTAACTGATGAAGCTCACAAGTGTGAAGTAGTGTGAAGACTTTATACAAGTAGTACAAGTCAATGTGAACTATTTTCTTTAAGAATTTTTTCACTTGAAAAAGCTTGAGACGCTGAGAGGGCAGATTTTGATGAAGAATTCAATGAACTGAGGACACTAAGGACATTGATGATTGACGCAGTTGTGTCTCTGAATCTGTATAATTGCCCACCTTTATTCACTGTCTCCCGGATTTGTTTCTGTTCTTTTCCTTCCTCTCTTTCTCACCTCAGCATTTTCGGTAGCAACAAAGAAGTCTGAAATATAAAATCTGTTTTGCAAGATCCAAAATGTGATGGCACCATGTTACCATTTCTTTATTTAACATTTGTCTTTTTAACTTTTTCCTTTGACCAAATTGGAGCCATGCACCATATATTTTCCTAAATAATCTTTTCCACATAGTTAAATCGTAAAGTACCTGTCCTTCTTTCTCTCTCATGTTTGTAAGGACTTGCTTCTCATGATTTTACCTCCGAAGGTGTTAATCTAACCGTACATGGAGGTATGGGCGTGACATTTTTTTGCCATGCATATGGGTGACATACAAGACCAATGCCACCTATGTCACATCATATCTCCAAGATTATCTTTGGTAAATTCTGCCTATTAATTATTGAGAATAGAATATGATGAGCAAACGCGCAAAATCAAGCATTTTTTAGAAATTAGTTGGTGAAATCTTTCTTCATCTAATCCTTAATGCATTGAATTCTAAATTTGCTTAAGGATTAACTGCAATGCACATTGCTGAACCATCACCGAATTTCACTTTGCCCCCGAAGCGATCAATTTTAATATTTTAGTTCCTTACATTACCTCTATTGGTTACATTGTTCAAATTCATTAAAAATTAATAAAATTTTCTAGGTGTTTTTTAATAAGAAATTTTTTTCCCCTAAATTCAACTGTCATTTACGAAGAACACAGGTGTTTTCTTCGATAATTACATTAAAAGTCTCTCTAGTGCTTTCCAAAAAGCTTATTTTGATTAATAAATGAATTTATAACTTTGTGTACTCAATTCTTAATGTGTAACCTAAATACCTAAATAAAGCCAACTTTTTCTATGTAACCTGAACACAAAATAAAAAAAAATTATAATTATTTCAAAGACCAATGGCATACTAAACCTTGAGGAGCTTCTGTCATCGTCAACTTAATCTATTAATAGACTTGAATTATATTCTTTCACCTGCTCTTTCTTTCATCTTATCCCTTGATATTTTCACAACAACGCTTTTAGTTCTTCTCCTAATGTTCTTTCACAATTGGACAATGTTGCGTTGTTTCATGCCACAAGTGAATAATAAATTTTGTTAGATGTAACAAGTTTCGTTAAGTAATGGTAAGTTACTTATTATACAAGTAGCAAAATTAAGTTTTTTAAGGTGATAAATAAGCACATCTTACCATTAGCATAATACAACAGCAAATTTGGTTGGTTGCTACTTGGTTCATGGATTGAATGAGTGGGTTTTACCATATTCTGAAAGGAACTTTTGCTACATAAGATGGTCCCAGACCGCACTAGTGGCATTTGGTTTTGGCTTCACACTTTCAAACAGGGTGGAAAGATAACCCTTCAATTTCACATTCATCAACTTCTTTTTGATAGTCCCTTTATTATTTGGAGTTTATATCTTAGTCTTCACATACGGCAGATTTTCAGTAGCGTAAACGTGTCTCATGTTGAGTGTATTGTGTAGGGGACATACATGCCTGCCATAGGGGTTGATTGCATTTTGCATTCAAAGCAGAATGATGACAGCAATTTTGATGATGACTGTAACTTCCTATGCAAATCCAAACTAGATCAGTAGGCTGTAAATACATGTAACTCTATCTGGAAGCACAGTGCAAAGGTTTCACCCAAAATTCCGAGCCTGAAATTCACTGAAAATGCAGTATTATTCTAACTTGGCCTCATTACTCATCCTATATATTTCTGTTTTGTTAGTATTTTGTTTTTGTTCACTGGTGTAAATGTAAAAGAGTACAAACTAGATATGGCTACAGAAAAAAAAATATAATAGTTAGTCCAACTTTTATTTTATTCTCTGTACAATTACTCACCCATAAAAGACTCCTTCCTTAATTTTTAGAGATGTAAGAGGGTAATCAGTGAAATAGATATGTTGACACAACAGAGTAATCAGCTATTTTGGTAACAGAAAAAGGGATGGATTGGTTGCTATTTGCCCATTGTAATCTTTTACGTTTGATGTAGTGTGTATTTCTTGCAACCTTATTAGTCAAAAAGATATTGAAAGGAGATGGATTACTTTCACTCGTGCCCAATTTCCATTTATATTCGACTCTGTCCATATTCATTGACAATAACCACACTGTCCCACATTTATTTATTTGCGGTAAGAAAAATTTTATTAAGTTTTAGTATCAGTAGTAGTTGGAAGCCTCCACTAAAGAATTACAGTAGTTTTGCAAATCACTTGGCACCAAACTCTGACTCTAACTGCTTTTAAACAAAGTAATTGAATCTTGTCAATTGAGTCAACCTTATTGAAACTCTATCTTATATATATTCGAGAATATTATATAAAATATTTGAATATTATCAATTGAGTCAACCCTCATTAGAACTCCGTCTTTCCTATATTCACGAATATTACAGAGAAAATTTGTCCAGTGCACCTATCATAGATGCATTTGATATTAGATTAGTAGAAATCTTTCTCTAAATTGACATTGCAAGTAGGGCTGTAATTTTCTAAGTCTCACTCTTTTGGTTTGCCGTAGTAAGTACGTGCCTTATCTTGTAAGGTTTCTTGCAATTTGTTTCAACTTATTCGAATTTTGCTTGACGGAGAATTGTGGAGAAATTGAAGGAGCATTCCCTTCATAAGAAGTGATGAAAAATATACCTGTATATTGGAGTACTTCTTCCAATCCAATACTACTCAAGATTAAGTTTTGTATTTTCATCTTAAATTAAACACAAAACTCAATTATAATCTAGATGAATTTTTAGAGCTTATTTTCCATGACTAAAAAAATAAACCCATTCAGCAAATGCATTGAGACCATTTCAAACTTGGACAAGGCAACCCCTACCGCAACATATGCCTGTCACACAATGGAGAACAAAATTACCGGTATTACATAAACAAGTATTTGTTTTCCCCTTTTCCTAGGAGGCAAATTCTTCCATTGAAGAAACCTTGGATTTACTAACTGGAGATCCAGCAATGACTCTATATCTCAAGTAAGATATAGCTAGGAGTTTAGGGGACCACATTTGCTTTTGTTTGCTATCTGTTGCACTTGCGTGATATGATATGAAGGGCATCTAATGTGACAGCAAAGGAGAAAGATGTGATCCAATTAATGTAGGAAACACCACTTGAAGCCAAAAGATTGCAACATTTTTAGGATTGAATAGATATCCAAAGCATTCAATAAAGCATAAAGGCCACAAGCAGACTTTGATGGATGGTCCAAATGAATACAAAAATGTACAGCAAAGTTGGCTGTTCCTTCGGCATGCGCAGCCAAAGATTTTCAAGTTGCAGTGAATCTGAAAAGGAGAGACAATAATAGAGATTTTGCTGTGTTTGCATTATTTATGTATAGCTTTAGATTATTGACAATGCAGATTGCAGCTTAGTGTTATCCTTGTAGTTTTGCACATTTTTGCTGAAAACATGTAAACGAAATCTTTGAATTGTCTACCGAACGTCAACTCAGAGATTTACTAGCAATTATCACTTTTTACAGCAAATATGCACCTTCAAAGAAAAATATTGAACTATTATTCATCAGTTTGTTCCTTTACAGAAACTAACATAGGAGATCAAAAGGAAACAGAAAGGGCTATTAAGGCATCGTGCATATTAATTATGGTTTTCTTTTTTAATCAAAACAACCGGAAAGATGAAATTTAAAAAGGAGAGTGACGCAGAAGCGAGATCTAAGGAATAGTTACTCGAATGATTCTTGAAGAATAAAGAGAAAGATTCACTATTTAATTTTGAAAAAATTCGTTAGAACCTTAAATTTCAAGAATCTCGAGAGAAAATTGGTGAAGATCATATTTATTGAGAATAAATTAATAAAAGACGTAAAATAATAAAAACCTAAGATATGCCTATTTATAGTCTACATCAATTTCCTAAAACAAAAAAAAAAAAATAGCTTAAATTTAAAAAAAAAACACACAAAATATCGTTAAACTTTATTTTTTATAGCAGACTTCCTGACATAAGGCATAGATACATTGTATTGAAAGAAATCTCCTAGTCAACTGGGTAAAAACCGATATAAGGTGTGGGCAAGCTATAACAAAGAAAATCTGCTGACCAACAATTTCAACTACCTAATTATGCTACCTATCCACCAACTTTCTTCTTCTTCTTTTCATACTCCAATTACTCCAAATACTCATTGGCTACTTGTTCCACATGAGTCCCTCCCGCTTGAGAAGAACTCATCCTCGAGTTATCTTGAAAATCTAGATATAATGGAACATCAAAAGTAGGATGATACAGTGAAATATTCGCGACGTTAAAAGTCCTTGAAATTCCCAAAGAATCCATTGAGTCAACCACATATGCATTAGGAATTATACACCAAAGTATCTTGCCTAGTTCATACTTTCTTGGTTGCAACTAGTAATATCTCCCAATAGGAAACCTCTCCTTGTGCAAAAAAACCATCATCATCTTCAACTTGAAACACCAAAGCACAACCATGTTTATCAACTGCAACTTTGAACTTAGCATTTGTTGCCTCCAACTTTGCTTTTACTTCTGCCTAGATCGCTTGCTCATCTTTAGCCATGTTTCTGGCCACAACACTATATCTAAAATGTTAGGAAGTTTCATCAAATCCACAATATGTCTAGGAGATTGCACAATAGATAATTGAGAATGAAGATCTCTCAGTAGAACTGTGAACTGCCTTATTAAAAGCAAACTCTGCTTGAAGAAGTGCATGATCCCATTGTTTGGGATGTTCTCTACAAATACAACGCATCTCCCTAAAATATGATCGACAATTTTTGTCTACCATCTGTTTGTGGATGTGCTGTGCTGCTAAAGTTCAAAGCAACATCAAACATCTTCCACAAAGTCAACCAAAAATGACTCAAGAATTTGGTGTCTTGGTTTGAAATAATGGATTTAGGCACTCCATAAGTCAAAAACTTCACGGAAAAATAAACAAGTAATATGTAAAGCATCTGAAGTCTTCCAACATGGAATGAAGTTTACCATAAAAAAACTTGTTTGCCACCATGAATATAGAACTATCCCTCTCTGAGTACAGGATAATCCAAGCATGAAATCCATGGACAAATCTTCCCATATACCCTCAAGAACTAGGAAAGGAGTATATAAACTAGTATTTAGAGACTAGCCATTTGCAATTAGACAAACATGACACCTTTGTACAAAACTCTGAACATCGTGTTTCAACTTGGGCTAATGATAATGAGAATCAAGAGTAGAAATAGTTTTGCTAATGCCCAAATGTCCACTTAGGCCTCCACCATGCAAGTCACGGATTAATTTTTCACGTAAAGAAACATGAGGAATGCAAAGACAATTACCTTTAAAGAGACATTCATCAAACATACAAAAGTCATCATGTGTTGCCTTGGTTTTACATGTGTACCATACCTCCATGAAGTCATCATCCTCAGCATAGAGCTCTTTGAGAACTTTAAATCCCACAACTTTATGGCTCAAGGTCATCGACAAGGTTCCTCTTCTACTCAATGTATCTACCACTTTATTTTGTTGCCTAACCTTGTGCTTCAAAATAAAGAGGAACTGTTGCAAATACGCAATCCAACGAGCATGCATCTTGTTAATCTGACTTTGGCTATTGATGTACTTTAAAGCTTGGTAAACTGTATAAAACACAAACTGATTTGGAATCAAGGATTGTTCCCAATGCCTTAAAGCACAAACAAGTGCATAAATTCTTTGCTCATAGATAGACAATTTCTTATGGGTTTCACTTAACTTCTTACAGAAGAAAGCAATTGGTCTATGTAATACCAAGGTTCCCCAAGGGGGCATTTTAGTAATTATGACTCTTTGGATAAATGAGTGAATTGTAAAAGATGAAGGATTTGATTGCAATTTTGAAAATTTATTTTCACCCAAAGTCTAGGGTTTTCTTCTTTCCCTTCTTTCATTTTTTCCCTCTTCTTTATTGAACGACATCTCTCTTTCTCTTGCTCTCTCTCTCTCTCTCTCTCTCTCTCTCTCAATTCCTCTCCCCATTTTCTCTTGAAGGAGGTAGTGGAGAGCTTCACTCTCAAGGAGAAGCATGTTAGGTCCCAAGGCAACCTAAGAGGGGGGGTGGATTAGGTTGGATGAAAATACTAATCCCAAATTATCACTTTTTCACTCCAAAAAGATAAACAATACACAATAAAGCAATTAGCTCAAATAAGCAATAAGTTTAAGAATGTAAAAAGTAAAAGTAAAGAACACAACCAATTTATAGTAGTTTGGCACCATGCTTGATGCCTACGTCCACTCCCAAGTTGATCACTTGAAATTTGAATCCACTAATGAGCTTCTTCAATTGGTGAAGCAATACCAATCATACAACTTTGAGGGATTACTTTTGCTCACACTAAACACTTTTAGTTGAGCCAAAAGTTTTATAAACTCACAGTCTTTAACCCTCCCAAGTTACAATTGAAAAGCTCTCACTCAACTAAGAAAGACTCCATTAGAATACTTCATAATTATCTCACTTAAAAGAGCAAAGCTATACAAAGAGGAGTATTTTTCTCACAAAAATCACTCTTAAATGACCAATATTCAAGTAGATAAAAGTTCTTTTCCATTTTGCACACTTTGCCTTTTATAGGGAGTAAAAAATAGCCGAAAATGGGCTCTACTGGTCAAATTAGAAAACTAGCCGTTAGACACAGTTTTTCTGGTCCGAACGTCCATAAGGAAAGGTCCGAGCGTTCGGATAGGCGTCTGGATCGTCATCCAGATTGTCTTCCGGATGCATTCTGCTCAATTTAAAAACTATAACTTTATGGTTCAATCGTCCACATGCCTCGTCCAAATGGGCGTCCGGATATCTACTGACTTTACTACTTGTTGGATTCTTCTTGCGATCCATACGTTTGGATGCTCGTCCGGATGCCTACTGACTTTTCTTCATTTTGGAATCTTCTAGCAATCTGAACATCCGGATGCTCGTTCGGATGAGCGTCCAGATGCTCACTGCTTACTTTTGGTCCTATGCTTCCCATTGATCCGAACGTCCACCTTATACATCCAGATGGTCGTCCAGATGAACTTTTTTGCTATCTTTTTCAACATGTTTGATTACAACTGCAAAGAATAAAACATTAGTTGCTTCATCATAGGTTCAGTTAATCATCAAAACTAAGAGAATTTATACCACATGGTCTTCAAAGCAAATAGTAGAAGTTTTGAAATGGCCACCAAAGGTAATTTTCTCAAAGCCCCACTCTACTTCCTTTGGTGTTGGCTTATTTGATTGTTGGTAGGTGGATGGTTAGATTAGAGAGATTTGGAATCATTTATGCTTTTATGACCTTGTGCTATGTGTTGGGGTGTGTGTGTGATTAAGTTGATGGTGGATTTATGATGATTGTGAGTAAAGGATTTTGAGGGATTACGTGTGATTGTGCCTTGTGTTATGGTAAATGAAGTGTATGGAGTTTATGTGAAGTATTATTGCATTATTTTGCCATTTTGGTGTTGGAGTGATGTTTGGATTGACTAGAGTTGAGGTTAGGGGTGAGATTCAATCGGTAAATCGGTAATTCGGTAGCGTAAAATCGATAATTTCGGTATTTTTTTTAAAAATTTCTTTGACCGAATTCGATTTCGATTTCAATGAATACCGATCCGAATTCGATTTTGAATTCAAATCGGTAACCGGTATTTGAATTCGGTACCCGAATAAAAGAAAAAAAATAGAATTTAACCATATTTGCTACAGCACTGGAAACTCTTTCTTGGTTAATTTACAAGCAGTTGAATGCTTATTCAAATCTCATAAAAAACCAGCCATATAAGAAACTTAAACTAGTTGCGTATTATGCTTTTGGCCCCCAAATGACCCCAACATCATCAACAGAATTGAAATCACAACCAATAACAGCAATAATCTTGTAATTCTTTAAAAAATTCAGAAGCATACAAGATACAATAATAAGATACAATTATATGCATTAGATTGGAGAATCGTTCATCATAGATCTATAACTACAAGTTGGAAAACTCCACCAATAAATGCAGCCAAAAAATATGAAACTGGTTTATGCCTGCGGGAGTAGAATGCGTGTGAAAAAAATCCAAATGGCGATGGCCGATCGGACTGCTTCTACGCTGGAAAGGAGGAGGAAGGGGACTGCGTCTATGAGTGCTAGATGAGGTAGACAGAATAGAAGTGTGTGCAAGTGAAAACGAGGCGGCTAGGGATGGATGGATGGATGGATGAACGATTTAGGTTAAATTGTCATCTAGTAAGGGTTATATTTGTTGGGATTTTTCCCTTTATTGCAAAGCAATCCATTACCATTATTATACCCAATCTAGGCCCTTGTCAATTAGTCCAAAAAGGAGGCCTGTCCAATATGGGCCACTATATATCAGGCCTAAATTAATCCAAGTCTATTAGGCCCAAAGAGAGCTCACAAACCTTAAGAACAAGACCGGTGGGTTAGTATCCTTCCCATAATTGCTGAATTCGGTAATTCGAATACCGAATTCGAATTACCGAATTGAATTCGAAATCGGTAATACCGATTTGAAAAATGACATTTTCGAATACCAACCGAATTCGATTTCAATTTTTTCGGATTTTTCGAATTACCGATCGAATTACCGATTTCGATTTACCGATTTGAATTCAAATTCGGTCAGTAATTCGGTATTTACCGAATTTGCTCACCCCTAGTTGAGGTTGGGTGAGTGAAGGCTTGGATTTGCAGGATTTCGTAGGTGAGCCGTGGGTAATAGGAGCTGAGCCGTGGGTAGGGCTCAGTTGGCTTTCACCCGAGGCAAGTCTCTGACTTTGAGCTAAGCCACGACCGCGACTCACTAGGAGGCTGGCTGCGGCTCGTTTCTATCTGCTGAGCCGTGACCACAGTTGACAAGGGTGTGAACGTGGCTCGCCTCTATCGAGGGAGTCGCAACTTAATTGGGGGGTCCGCAAGCGTAGATCATTTCCTTGCACTCGCGGATGACCCTTTTCTCTAACGTCTTCATTCCGTTTTGCATCTTGAATCTAGAGTTAAGCTCTAAATATGATTTCTTAATAGATTTAGTGTTTGATTGGGTATTATTTGTGTGTTTTAAGCAAAGACGGTGATCACCCATACTCTGATTATTTGAATTAGTGTGGAATCGAGGTAAGTAATACTTGAATCCTTTGCCAATTGAAAATGAGCTTTGTTAAAACCCAATGTTCAGATACTATTTGATATAAATTGCTTGGCTTGAGTTTGGGATATTTTATGGTATTTGATATGAAATAATCATACGTGGTATTATGATTGTTTGAATGATGATTTGAATGAGCTCTTGAGTATTGTGATGGGACTAGTTCTTCAATTTGGTGATTGTGATATGATATTTGACTTTACTAACCAGGGATAGTTAGCTTTGTTTGACCGGACTAACCGGGTAGAGTCAGAAATTGACCGTGTTAACCGGGTGATAGCTAACAACTAAATATCTAGGGTCATTAGTCGGATTACTAGTTGAGCTCATCTTGCACTTTTGATAATTGATATGTGTATGTGAAATGAATGTGCTTTACCACGTGTTTTATGAAGTACATGATTAAATGTGGTTTCATTTGAATGTGAACATATATGTATAACCGTCTCAAGCCACTAAGATATTCTTTACTACTTATTGAGTGACTTGTCACTCACTACTTTATTTTGAACCGGAGTGGACGATGATTTTGTAGACGAAGACTGGACCGACTCGTGGGCCTTTTGAACTAGGTTTTGGAACTGGGACTATTGTGGGAATATTTATATATGTTGTTAAGAGATATATTTTGTTCAAGAATTATATAGCCATATTCTTTTGTACAAATTATGTTATACATGTGGTATCCCCAACTTTTTTTGTTATGGGGAAAATGGAATTGTAAATAGAGATTAGTAATATTTTAAATGAATGAAATGAGACTTTTGGCTATGATTGTACATTTATTAAGTTATGATTTGATTTAGTTATTGGTTTGAATCGATTTAACCTTGTGTCTTAGCGCAACCTAGGGCATGTCGGGTGCTACATTTTGGAGCACATGATGTGACAGTCTCCCTTCTTGAGACAACACTACTCCAATCTCCACCACCATATGCGTCACACTCCACCATGAACAACTTTTCAAAGCTTGGGAGAATCAGGCGTAGTGCGGTGGTCAACTTTACTTTAATTTCTTTTTAGCTCCTTTCTTGATCAGGATCCTATTAGAACTTCCCTTTCTTCATAGAATCAGTCAACGATGCCACAACTAAACTACAATGCTGATGAAATGTCTATAGAAATTTGCTAGGCCTGAAAGCTACAAACATCTGGGACGTTGCGAGGCCTAGGCTACTCTCGAATAGCCTTCACTATCTCTACGTAAACAAATGTCATCTATACTAACAATAAAGCCTAAGAACACCAAGATCGTCATCATGAAGTTATACTTCTTCATATTGATATATAATTTATTTTCCTGCCGAACACGACACATTTGGCGCAAATGCTCAAGAGGCTTCTCTTCGTTAACATTATAAATTAATATTTCGTCAATTTACACCACGGCAAAATTTACCAATAAACAGCTTCAAGACCTTGTTCATTAGCACCATGAAAGTACAGGGTGCATTGGATAACCTAAAAGGCATCATCATATAACCCCTTTTTGGTCTTGAACACAGTCTTCCACTTATCCCGGGCCTAATGTGTATCTAATGGTAATCATTCCTCAAATCAATCTTGGTGTAGACACGTGCTCCAGACAAGCTGTCCAGGATATCTTCTAATCTAGGAATAGGGAAACTGCAACGAATAAAAATTGTAGATACCAAATTTTGACACACCCCTTTGTGAAAAATGCATTCTATTTCATTTGGAGGTATATTTGTTTTTCCCCCGGGAGGGGTCAATCCTAATTTTTGCGTAAAATCTAACTAATTTTTCATATCAGAGACAAAATGGTAATTTTAATATGTAGATACCTTTTATTTTTATTTCTAAGTTCATATTTCCGTAGTTTTTGTACATCATTTTTCTAATTTTAAAGATTTTCCAAAGTTATCTAGTGTTTATTTAGATTTTTGGTATTTTTAAAGTTGATGATGTGTTTTTTGATGTACTTTTTATTAATTAGAATTTTCATGCAAAAAATTTTTATATGTGCATTGTATATGCTGATAGATTTTCTATAAAAATTTCATAATTTTTAGAGGTTATTTAGTATTTATTTAATTTTTGTATTTATGTTCATCAAGGGCATGTTTCTTGAGAACGCATTAATGATAAAATTTTCGTTTGAATTTTAATATATTTGTTTTGTGTGATAATGTATTCTGTGTAAAATTTTTGTGATTATTAAATGTATTCTGCACTACTACTTTCAGTCCATCATCTTCATCTGCGCACAACTCACTTCCTCTCCTCCTCACTTCAGCTACACTTCATGTGCACACAACTCACCTCCACTTTTCAGCAACATTCAAACACACCACAGTCACCATCTTTACAACACTCATTCACCTACACAAACCTCACCATCCTCACACACATTCACACAACACAACCTTACCATCTGTTTTTTCACAAAAGTCCACCAGCATAAACACACACATCATACATACAATCCACTTGCATAAACACACACCTGCGCACACAAACACTTGCACACATTCACACATCATAAACGCACCATTCACACACACAAAACTCACATACAATTGCACAATAGACATACACAAACCAGTAGCCATTAGCATCATCCATCGCACCACCTGATTCACCATCAGCCAAATACCAAAAAAAAAAAAAAAAGCATACACACAAAAATCAAAGAACATCACACACAACTCCAAACCACCATAAAACAACCCACACTATCAGCCTGTCGCAAACAACCACCCTCGCCTGCAATGCCTCCACCATCGTTGGAGGCCCACCACCATCGCTGGAGGCCCACCACCATTGAATCCTCTCTCTCAGCCAAAATAAGGTTAAAAATCTCAGCTTCTCCTTCAAATTACTTATGGCTGCTTATTTGATTGATTAATTCTTGAAGCTACTTAATTTGTATGGGTTTTTTAACTTTGATTTAAGGAATAAAGTTTTAGAAAGTTGGATTTTCTTTGGGCAAAAAATTAATTCACGATTAGGGGAGGGGAATAGAAAAATCGAGAGAGAGATTGGTTGGGGCCATGGATGATTCGGCATGGTGAGGAAATTTGAGAGAGAAGTTGAGAGATTTAGAGAGAGAGCGGGAGCGAGAGAGAAAGAGAGATAAGGAGCCAGAGAAGAGAGAAATTGAAGGGGGGGGGAAGAGAGAAGAGAGAAAAGAGAGAGAGAGAGGGGGGAGAGAGAACGACATAGAGGAAAGAATAGAGAAAGAAGAAGAAGAGAGAAATAGAAGAGTGAAGGAGAAAAATGGGCGGAGAAAGAAAAAAGAAAGAAGAGAAATCTGGAGAAGAAGAGAGAAAAGATTGAAAAAAAAAAGAAAAAAAAAAGAGAGAAAGAGAAAGAAAAATCGATTAAAAAAAAAGAGAGAAAGCTAAAACTACGTTGTTTTGAAGTAAAGTCAATTAAAACGACGTAGTTTTGATTAGTTCTTTTAATAGGCTTTTATATTTATAAAATAGATATTTACGTTTTGCCCCTCAGGTTCTTAGTTGTTGTTGTTACGCCCTTCAATGCTTTCAGTTTCCTTTATTTAAGTCCTTGTTAATTTAAGTTGACCCTAGAATTTATGTTTCTTTTCAATTATGTCCAGAATAATTGCAATTTGGTCTTTACATTGCTAGACATTATTATTTTGGCCCCAAGCTTACTGTGAATAGTAATTTTGCACCCCCCAGCTTGCTGAAATTATATTTTTACTCTCAAATGTCACTGAAAATTACATTTTTGCCCCTATGCATTGCTGGAAATTATGATTTTTGTCCTTGTGTTTGCTGAGAATTATATTTTGGCCTCAAAACATTGCTGGAATTTATGTTTTTGCCCCCCAAGTAGCTAGAATTTGCATTTTTAGCCCTTGAATGTTTCTGAAAATTTGATTTTTGACCCCTCTCTAGTTGATGAAATTTTTATTTAGTCCCTTTAAGTTGCTGAAAATTGTAACTTGGTCCCTCATGTTGCTGAAAATTGCAATTTAGCCCTTAAGCTTTGCTGAAATTACATTTTTACCCTCTAATGTTGTTGGAAATTGTAATCTAGTGTCTTATGTTTGTTGGAATTACATTTTTACCCTCTAATGTTGCTAGAAATTGTAATTTAGTGTTTTATGTTTGCTGAAATTACATTTTTACCCTCAAATGTTGCTGGAAATTGCAATTTTCCTCTCTTAAGCTTATTGAAATTATATTTTTTCCTTTGAATGTTGCGGGAATTTACATGTTTACCCCTAGGCTTGCTGTAGTTTACATTTTCATCCTTAGGCTTGCTGGAATTTGTGTTTTTGTCCCCTAACTTGCTAGAATTTGTATTTTTTTCCCTAGAATATTGTTCCATTTACATTTTTCACCTCACAAATTGTTGGGATTTACTTTTATAGTTTATTTATTTAAATAATGGTACCTTAATATGTTTGTTCTTGTTGTTAGTAAGTATACCGGTTATTCAAATAAGAGGTATTTCTATTATCCCTCAATTCTCTTTATATGCTCCTATGTGATTTTCTTACATGTTTTATGTGCTGTTTTAATTTCTTTTTATGTTTGAATATTTATCTATTTTTGTGCTTGTTTATTTATTTGAATTTAATTTTTAATTATTCAGAGGAATGTAATAGATAGGTGATACTTTATTTGAAAAAAATCATATTTAGATAGCTAATGTAATAGATAGGTTGTATTATTTATTTATTTGACAAAAACTCTTTGTATTTTAGATAGAAAATGTAATAGATGGGTTATATAGTTTATTTGTTATTTTTCTTATCTTTACCCATTTTAGATTGTAATTAGACTCCTTCGGTGTAATAGTTAGGGCTTTTGTATGCTATGTGCTTATATCCTTACATGCTTTTATTCTCTTTCCTTAGGGTTTTGCACCTAAAATATTATGCTTATGTGTTATATGCTCCTATGTGCTATTATCTGCTTCTATGTGATTATTGCTTTAATTTATGTTTTTATTTATTTATTTATTTACTTTCTTTATTATGATATATGTATATCGTCACCACACTAGTCCAACGTTAGTTGTGGTTAATTCCGATTTCTTCGCTAGTCCAACGCTAGCGGGAAATTTTTAGAAAATGAGCTAATCCAACGCTAGACCCTTAGGTCATTTTAGTGTTAGATCACTCCTTGTGTGCATTTCATATCATTTCACATATTTTTTTCTCTTTTTAAGGCCTTTTCCATTTTTGCATGGTTTTTATGTATTATTATTCTTATTATCTATTTTCTGCATATATTGAGTGCATGACATTTAGGCTACATTTCTCATAGAATCTTAGGTCATTTGTGTGATTCAACTAGAAATAGTCATCTACTTACGTAGAAAATGGTGGTTTAACATGCCACTCCCCCCTCCGTGAGTAGAAACAGTTAGTCACGAGTTTATTAGCGCTCTGTACCCATTATATTGCGTTCCTTTTCTTTGATCACTTATATCTATATTTACATTTTTTTTTTCACTTTGTGCATTTCATTTTTGCATAACTCGTGGCTCTTTCGAGGTTTCATTTTAGGTTATGCAATTAATGCATTAATTCTAATTAAATCTCGAAGGGATATTTTGATCCTTTCGGTATCCCCTTCTACGTTTAGGATTTTGCATTCATATAAATACATCCAAATGTGATAAGTTTTAAGGTTACATTAGAAAAATTTGAACTAAGTCTCGCAACTAGTTTTGGCTAGGTTGAAAGGGTGCCTTAGGCGTAAGCCTTTGCCTGTCCTTTCTTCAATTGTGATTCCTGAACTCATTTTCTCTTGTTTTCAAGGCCTGGGGTCGTCTAAAAGGGTTTTTCACTTATCTTTATTTTTTACAAAAGTTTTTCTAAACAAAGGTTTTGGTTCTTGTTAAACTATTTTCTGGTGACTTAGTACACCAAAACTCAATACCAAGTAGCGACTCCTCTTTTTTATAAATACCCTTTTTAGACTCTATTTTTGGAACCAAAACCATCGCATTTTCAAAGTACCATTTTAGGCCCTTTTTTTTCTATTTGTTTTCTATTTGTTTTTCAAAATAAAGCATTTTTCAAAAATCACATTTTTGTCAAACCACAATCTTTTTCCACCTATCTTTTCTTTCTCCAAAATAAAGCATTTTTCCAAAACTATTTTTACAAAACCTATTCTCTTTTCCACACTAATCTTTTTTCATTTTCCAAAAAATGGGGCGCAACAACAATCTTGAAGATAGATTGGCTATCAAAACACATCAGTCACGAACCATCCTTCTTAGGAGTTAAAAGGCCGGTACAGCACACGGGCTCACGCTCATGTGAATAGATCATTTTTCTATCAATTCATCTACCATTTGCTGCAAGATCTCACTTTCCTTGGAATTCATCTGGTAATATAGCAAAGCCCTAGGAACTAAATTAATGGCATGCTGAATCTCTCTCATAGGAAGTAATCCAGCTAGAAGTTCATCAAGTATAATGTCTTAATCTTATTCAGCATCTCACAAACTTTTACTAAAATATTAGGCTTGAATTCAATAGTGTAGAATCTTTTTATCACCATAGCTAGCAATTCCTATGACTTCTTGATACCTGCAATGAACTCAGACCCAAATCTAGCAATAGTAAAATCCTCCCTACTACTACAAAGTTTATCTATAGCTTTTGAGTGATCATTTAGTGTCATGGAAGTCAAAGTGATCCTCTTACCATCTTTGATAAATTTGTAGGCATTACCCTATACATAAAAGACAACATCTATATCATATTGTCAAGGTCGCCCTAACAAAATCAAACAAGAATCCATATCCATAATATCACACGTGACTTCATCAAAATATTTGCAATAGTCACTACAGCAAATACATTATTTTGTGACATTAAGAAAATTATCACTAAAATTGTAATAGCATCACAAAAAGGTTTTTATGACAACTTTGTGACGGTTTTTTATGCATTGGCAAAAAGGTGCAACAAAAGCTTTATGAATGATATTTTAACTGTCACTAATAGTATTTATGGTAGTTTATAAGAATTAACACTCTTGAAAGTATAATAAAAATAATATTTATGACGACTTATATTGTAGCACCCTAGAAAATGCATATATAAGAGATATTTTCTTTTCTTATTTAGGGTTAAGTGTTAATCCTTGATTTATTAGTTGGGAGATTTCTTGAGTTAATTAGGTTAAGTAAATGAGATTTTCTTCATGATTAAGTGGTACACCTAAGTACCAAACTTGGGTTAATTTTATTGGTTTATTAGTTTACAATAGTGTGTAATTTTGACTAACCAACTCTACCATTATTAAGCCTTTTGACTAATTGAACTTTAGCACAAAAATTAACCTAAAATTTTCACTTAAACCCTTGTCTTGTCCCCACCATATGGCCGCCCCCCCCCCCTCTCTCATTTCTTCCTCTCTTTTGCTTTAAAATTTGTACCAATTATATTTAACCAACTAGCACCTATTTTGCCAAATATCTAAACCCTAGCTTGACTCTTGTTTAGCTCTAATTGGTTGCACTTTCTTCCATTATTCTTTTACTTCTTTTATACCTTCTTGACTGAATTCTCTCCCATTTTCTTTCTCCCTCTTGGACGAATTTAGCTGCCCTCTCTCTACCCTCCCTTGTTCTTCATTTTCTTGGAGCTCTCTCTCTTCAATTTTAGACAAATTCCACCATAGAAAGTGAGGTTTTCTTCTTCCTAAGCAAGGTTCTCAGCTTGTTTAAGGTATGTACCATGGACTTTTGTTATTAATTTCAAGTTTATTTAAGTTTTATTTAAGCTTTAATTAGGGTTTTGTTCAAGTGTTACATTAACAGTCATGCTGGACCAGTTTTAGTAAAATGTTCATAACTTGATGTAGATAACTTGGATTTGAGTGATTCTTGTTGTTTTGGAAACTAGATTAATAGGGATTTCCAACGGTACAAGGCTTTCACTGTGGTTCGTTAGGTATTAACCGCAGAAAGCTTGCAAAGTTGGCTGAAAATTCGGTTCTGCGTGAAACAGTTTTGATGATGAGCAAACTTGAGGGCTGATTTTGAACCTGTTCTAGTTGGAATTTGGATTGATGATCTTCATGAAAGTTGTAGCCCTATAAACGTACTTTAAAACCATGTAATCAGAATTCCTTAGTTCTTAATGGATTGACACCAGAAATGGTACGAAGTTGGCTGAAAACCAACCCTGTGCACATTTGGGTGATGATTCTTAGAGTAGGGATTTTGAATTTGAGTGGAATCTTGATTGAATGTGAGTTTAAATTGAACATAGAAGTTGTAAAACTTGTTGAATTGGATTGGATGGTTGATTTTCTTGCAGGTTTTAAATTTTTGGGTTAGCCCGGTTATAGGGAAAATGCTGCCGAAATTTCGGTAAAACCTAGGAAATAAAAATAATTAGGCTATGATTTAAAGCTTTATAAGCTGTAATTTAGTGATTTAAGTGTACAGAAATTTTCGTAGATTAGCTATTAGTGAATTAAATCTTTCTGAGCAAAACCATAGAAAGTTGGAAAACCCTAATTTCGAAAACCCTAAACCCTAGGGTAAAACCCTAAGCTCCAAAACCCTAGAAATTAAACCCTAGAAAGACTTGAGGTATTTCTTGAATTTCCTTATGAAATTTCTTAGATTTTAGTCAGGATTTTTATACAATTATTTCTCGTGAATTTCAGGATCCGGAAGTGAGTCACAACCTTATCGTGAAATCTTTTCTTAGGCATCAGGTGAGTGCTCTTCTGTGTGCATGATGCATGAAATGCCATGTCATACTAGTTATTATTATTTCCATGCATGAAATGGTATGATTACACTTGACATGAGTATATAATAAAAAAATGTGTTATTTGAGGAAAGATGTGTACTTTATCGCATCTATTCCGTAATGTGTTACATGCTTTCACTATTTAATGTGTTAATTGTGCTTGTGACTTCCATGGTTAATTTTACTATTTTCCACGGTTAATCAAATTGGGAGCGTATGGGAGAGATATAAGGTGTTGGGCGTTATTTGGTGCTTGTTAATTGTTTATCTGAGTAAAGTCCTGAAAAAGGCTAACTCATGATTGAATTTATTCTTGATCTTGGACTTCCGGGGCTAACTTCACCGTTACTCCTCGGTTAGTCATCCGGGAGCGTTTGGGGTGATATAAGGTGCTGGAAAATATAGGTGCTTGATATTCTTTCCGATAAGAGTTTCATTCCTCAAAGAGGGTAACTCCGGATTGAATTTTACGAGTATGCTGGACCTAAGCTTGCTTCTGCAGTGAGCCCGTATCCGCCATTGACTATTTGTTAATTAATTTGTTCACAAATTGTTTATTTACTCATTAAATATTTTATCGAACAAAAATCACATTTCACTGGTATGATCGCATGACTTGAGCACTCACTGGGCTATTATAGCTCATTCCATTTTATTTGTTTTCCTTTACTCAGGTTACTTGAAAAATTAAAGCTGGACCCACTGGTTTTCGATTATTATAGAGGTTGTAACTATTGTAATAGCCGAACTGTGTTAGGCTATTTTTGTGAAAATCATGTATATTATGACTTGTAAACTTGCAGTATGACTTGTACCTTTCAGTTAAATAAGAAGAGTGTATTTTATTTTGTTCCATTTTATTTTAGTTTATATTATTTTAAGTTAAGTACGCTCGGTCGGTTGCGTGAGTGCGTGAATCGAGACCTGGCGAGAGCTAGGCAGGCAGTCCGCTAAGCACTTTGGTGCGCCTCTGGGTAAGGTGGGGCTGCTACATATATGACTTTTTGCGACACTTATAGAAGTGTAATAAACATAGAATTTATGACGGTTTATAAAAATTCTTTGACACACTTTTGAAAATGTAATAAAAAATAGTATTTATGATGTTTGTAAGACTTTTTGAGATACTTGTAAAGTGTAATAAATATGCTTAATCCAATAATTTTTTTAGATGGTTCCAAAACTATAACAAAAAATTTATTTCCTCTAGTATTTAGCATGTCACCAATGAGTTTTATTACACTTTGATAATCCTCACAAAAAAGATTCAATCTTTTAGCGACATAGTTTTAGAGTTTGGTACATGTCACCAATGTGCTTTAGGAATGCTGCTCTTATAGTTCCATCCCCTGCAATATACATACACACACATAGATAAAATTCAAAAATAAAAATTTACCGAAGTAATATAAAAGCATGAGCTAGAATAAAACTGACTTTCAAATTATATTGTTAGATAATAGATAAAGTTAATCAATACATGATTGATGTAAATACATCAAAATTTCAAAAAGAATAATTATTTGTCAAGTACTAACATAAAGTACTGATACATACTTTATCAATTGTCGCGCCCCATTTTTCGAAAATAAATAGAAAGTGTAAAGAAGATGTCGGGAAAAGGGAAAAGGAAGTATTAAATGTAATGTTGTGGTTATTAAAAAAAGCGTGTAAATTTTTGTAAAAACTAATTTTTTGAAAATGCTTTGTAAAAGATGATTCGATAAAAATGTGACAAAACAAATGCTTTACTTTAAAAAATAAAAGAAAAAGGGCCTAAAATGGGACTTTTGAAATGCGACGATTTTTGGGCCCGAAAATAGAGTCTAAAAAGGGTTTTTTAGTGAAAAAGGAGTCGCCACTTGGTATTGAGTTTTGGTGTACCAAGTCACCCGAAAATATTTTATAAAAGGTAAGAAAATTAAGAATGATTCATTTAAAGAAATGATTTTGGCAAAATATAGGAAAAACAAGAAAAACCCTTTTAGACGACTCCAGGTCTTTGAAAACAAGAGAAAAAGGTTCGGGAGTCACAGTTGAAGAAAGGGAAGGCAAAGGCTCGTGCCTAAGGCACCCTTTCAACCTAGCCGAAACTAGTTGCGAGGTTTAGTCTAAAATTTTTTAATGTAACCCTAAAGTTTTATCACATTTGGATGCAACTATATGAATGCAAATCTAATCCTAAAAATGATGTCGATAAGGGACGAAATGTTCCACTGAGGTTTGGTCGGAGTTATCGCATTGATTGCGAAACTCGAGTCTAGACCTCGATGGAGTCACGAGTATAGATGCAAAATGAAATGCAAAAGAAAAGGAAAATAGTAATATAGGTAGTAAATGATCAAAGAGAGTAGGAATGCAACATAACGGGTACGGGGGACTAATAAACTCGTGACTAACTGTTTCTACTCACGGAGGGGGGAACGACATGTACGCCATCGCTTCCCACGTGAGTAGATTGACTATTTCTAGTCAAATCACACAAATGACCTAAAATTCTATGTGTAGTGGAATCTAAATGTTATGCACTAGGTAGATGTTAAAAATAGATAATAAATGATAAAGTATATAAAAATTATACAAAAATGAAAAAGGCCTAAAAGATAAAAATGTGTGTGAAATATCATGAACACGCGAGAAATGATCCTAATACTAAAATGATCTAAAGGCCTAGCATTGGACTAGCCTATTTTCTAAAAATTCTCCGCTAGCGTTGGACTAGCGAAGAAACCGGGATTAACCACAACTAGCGTTGGACTAGTGTGGCGACGATACACATATATAATGATAAAGCAAATAAATAAATAAAGCATAGATTGAAATAATAATCACATAAAAAAAAACACATAATAGCACATAAGAGCACATAACACATAAGCATGGTATTCTAGATGCAAGTTCCTAAGGAAAGCGAATAAAACACACAAGCACATAACACACATAGCACACAAAAGCCCTAACTATTACACCGAAGAAGCCTAATTACAATCTAAAAATAAAAAGGTAACCTATCTAGCCTATCTATTACATTTTCTATCTAAATACAAAATTTTGCTAAATAGAATATTACCTATCTATTACATTTCTTTGAATAATCAAAAATTAAATTCGAATAAATAATATGACATAAATAAATAAAAACTCTCACATGGATAAAAATTATAAGCACAAAAACACGTAGAAAAACACATAGGAGCACGTAGGAGCACATAAAAAGAAATATTGGAAGGGTAATCGAGGTACCTCTCATTCGTAAACCCGGTATAAATGGCTACTAAAATGAACAAACATGTCAAAATTATCACTATTTAATAAATCAATCACTAATTGAATAATTTTCTACCGATCACTATGAACATGCTATGATAATTCAAACAATTATAGCAATAATAAACAAAATAAGAGAAAGAAAAATAATGATAACAATAATTAATCATTTAGGAGAAAAATGAAAATTGTTTAAGTAAAAATAAATTAGTAAATAAATAAATAAATAAAGCAAAACAACAAAGATAAAATAAAATAAAACTAATAATAATACTAATAATAATAATAGAAGATAAAATACAATAATACATACATTGAAATTTTAACACCTCAAATAAGAATTATTAAAATAACTAAAAGGGAAATAGAGAGACTAATTTGAACATTAATTAGACTAACAAGACCCCATTCTAGAACATTAATTATAAGTTTGATAAAAATAAATAAAGAAAATGTAAAAAGAAATAATTTAAAGCTTTGAGGACTTAACTAATTTTAATTAATACTTTTTTTTTTTTTACAAAAATAAAATATTATAAGATTTGGATTAAAAGTGAAAATTTAAGCAATATTCTAAAGTGAAAAATGTAATTTTCAACAAACAAAAGAGTAAAATTATAATTTTAAACCCTAATTAAGGTAATGACATAGTTTACAACAAATTTAAAAGCTAAAATGTAATCTTCAGCAAGTATAATACCCAAAAATAAAAATTTCCAGCAATACTTAAAGCTAAAAATATAATTTCAGCAAAGTCATTAAATAATACCTAATTTACAGCAATGTCTAGGGTCAAATTATAATTTTCAGCTATATAAAAGGGCCAAAAATAAAAATTCCAGCAACTACAAGTATTAAAATACAAATTCCAGCAACAAATAAAAGGCTAAAATATAATTCTAACAATTAATGGAGGTCTTAAAACAAATTCCAGCAACATAAAGGACCAAAATATAAATTCCAGCAACAACAAGGGCCAAAAAATAAAATTCCAGCAAATTTGAGGACAAAAATGCAAAAATTCCAGCAATGTGAGGGACCAAATTGCAAATTCCAGCTACATTCAAGGACTAAAACAGAATTCCAGCAACATTTAAAGCCTAAAATACAATAACAGCAAGCTTGGGAGGTAAAATTGCAATTTCCATAAATATCAGAGGGTAAAATTGCAATTCCAGAAAAATTATAGGGGTCAAAATGTAATTACCGACAAATATAGGGGTCAAAATGAAAAATTAAAAAAACGTAGGGGGCAAAATTATAATTATCTAAAAGTTGAGGGACCTAAATGCAATTAATCGGGACCTAATTGCAAAGAAAATTAAATTATGGGGGTCAATCTACAATAAACAGAAATTTAAATGCACAAATCAAACATTTTCAGGGCCACAGTAGCATTACTGAAAATATAAGGACTATAAAATAAATACCTATTATTAATTAAAAATAAATAAAAAAACTAACTAACCAAAACGACGTAGTTTTGAGTGAAACTACGTCAAAACGACGTAGTTTCACCAAAACATTTTTTTTTTCTTTTTCCGGCTGATTTCGGTTTTTTTTTTTTTTTTTTCCAGATTTCCTTTTTTATTTTTTTCTTTCCTTTTTCTCTCTCTTTTTTCTTTTCTCTCTTTTTCTTTTCTCTCTTTTCTTCTTTCCTTTTCTTTCTTTTCCCTCTTTTCTTTTTCTCTCTTCTTCTTCCCCGATTCCCTTCTGCTTCCCCCCCGATTCCCTTCTGATCTTCTCTTCTTCTTCCTCCTTTCTTCTCTTCTTCCTTTCTTCTCTTCTTCCCTTTTCTTCTTCTTCTTTTCTTCCCTTTTCTTTTCCCCTCCCCCCGATCTGCTCTCCCCCTTTTTCTTTTCTTTTTTTCTTCTTTTTTTTTTTCTTTCCTCGCCGTCGTTTCTCTCTCTCACAGGTCTCTCTCTCTCTCTCTCTCTCTCTCTCTCTCTCTCTCTCTCTCGGCCGGACGTTTTTCAGTTTCCCTTCTTTTTTTTTTTTTTTTAATTTCTGTTTCAATGATAAATAAAAAAAAAATTTGAAAGCAATAGGAAGAAATTTACCTGGAATAGGAGCTGTGTTGCAATTGTTGTTGCTTTTGTTGTTGTTGTTTGTTGTCGTTTTTTTTTTTTTTTCGAATTTTGCAGGTGTGTGCGTATATGTTTTGCAGGTGTATGTGTATTGTGTGTGTTTGTGTTTATGTATGAGTTGTGCTGGTGCGTGTGTGTGTGTTTGTGTGTTTGTGTGTTTGTGTTTATGCAGGTGTGTGTTTCTTGTGTGTTGTGGTGTGTGTTTAACAGGTGCAGGGGTGCGTTTGAGGTGCAGGGGATGGAGAGTGCAGGTGTGTGTTGTGCGTGAGCTTATGTGTCTGTGAAAGTGTGTGTTTGATGAAGATGCAGGGGAGGGGCCGAGAGAGGGAAGAAGGGAGAGGGAATTGTGTGTCTGTGTGAATTGAATGTGTATGCAGGTTTTGTGAGCTTCAGTGATCTGTGTGTGCAGTCTGTGAGTTTTTGTGTGCTGGGGAAGGGGGACGAGAGGGATGAAGAGGAGAGGGAGATGTGAGGTGCAGGCGTGTGTTTTAGTGCGTTGTGGCTGATGTCTGTGAAGGAAAATGGTGAGGGGAAGAGGAGGCAGAGAGAAGTGAGGGAATTGCAGGTTTGATTGTGTGTGAAGGTGAGTTTGTGTCTGTTGTGAGAAGGAGGCAGAGAGGGTAGTGTGAGTGTTGGTGCAGGCTTGTGTGCTTGATGTCTGTGTATGTCTGTGAGGTGTGTTGAGTGTGTGTTCTGTGAAGTCTGGATGAAGCAGTGCTTCTGTGTGCAGAAATGGTCAAAACCAAAAACTCAATCAAATCCCCAAAAATCTGAAAGAAAAAAAATGAGTGCAAGTGATGTGATTAGGCATGGAGTTTAGTGGTTTAGGTAGGATTGGAAGCATGGCTGCCATCAGCCATGGCAGGAAGCAAACAGCAGCAGCAACGCTGCTGCTGCTGTTCATCATCTTTTTTTTTTTTTTTTTTTTGAAGGAAAAAGAAGGAAATAAAGAAAATGAAAAAAAAATGAAAAAGAAAATAAAATAAAACTACTTGAACCCCTTTTTTTTTTAAAATTATATTATATAAAAAAACTGAAATACAACATTATATAAAATAAAAATAAAAATAAAAAAAAGGTAAAATTTAGTGCAACAACTTAAAGGTTAATTTAATATTAGAAAAATACAACTAAAAATAAATATCAAATGGTCTTAACAAAAAAAACAAAATAATAATAATTTTTTTCTTTTTCTTCTTTTTTTCTTTTTTTTTTTTTTTAACATAAAAATTTATAAAATGCTCATAGATAAAGTTCTCATAAAGAAAATTGTAAATAAAAAGTGCATTGGAAAACGTGACCTAAATATGGCAAAAATCATAAAATTTATGAAAATTAATAAATGACATCACAAAAATTTTACACAACATGCATTATCACATAAAGCACATATAGTATAATTTTCACTCAAAATTTTTAAGATTAACGCATTCTCGAAAAACGTGCCCTTAATAAACAAAAAGACAAAAAATAAATAAATACTAAATGACCTCTAAAAATCATGTAATTTTACAGAAAATTTATGAATATACAAAAATGCAAATATAAAATTTTTCACTTGAAAATTATCGTAAAACTAGTGCATTGGAAAACGTGCCGTTGAATTAAAAATACTAAAATTTTAAATAAATAATGAATGACTCCCAAAAATCATTAAAATCATAAATAATGATAAAAATAGTAAAATTATGTATTTAGGAAATAAAATAAACTAATATTTACATTGTGAAATTACCATTTTGCCCCTAGTACGATAAATTAGATATAATATGCGAAAATTGTACTCGACCCCCAAAAAATAAGAAAATACCCCCTAAAATAAAAGTGACACACATATTTTTACAAAAGGTGTGTCAAAATTTGGTGTCTACAGCTTGCCCCTCTTTGTCGGGAATCTCGCAGAGATTTTAGACAAAGACGTAGACAACACCGAATTTTGACTCACCTAAACACAAAAGTAAAGACAAATATCTAAACATACAAGATGCAAGAATGTGAAAATGTGACCGAACTCTTTAAGAGTTGCCCACGTATCCCACACAAGGGAATCAGGTCAAACGTAGTTTCAATGGTGAAAGTAAAAGTTTGGGCTGCCCGACTTGAAAAATCAAATTAAAATAAAGTATGAGACGTCCAGTTTGCTGGAGAAGTGTGTGACCTAGTTTGCTAGGATTGGTGAAATGCAAAGAAATTAAATATGACAGGTCCAGTTTGCTGGACATGCACCCAGTTTGCTGGGGTGAGTACAAGAAAATTAAACGTGAAGGTCCAGTTTGCTGGACATGCACCCAGTTTGCTGGGGTGAATACAAGAAAATTAAACGTGAAAGTCCAGTTTGCTGGACATACACCCAGTTTGCTGGGGTGAATACAAGAAATTAAACGTGAAAGTCCAGTTTGCTGGACATGCACCCAGTTTGCTGGGGTGAAATGCAATACAAAGTTTGGTTTGCCAAACTTGAAAAATAAACGTGAAAGGTCCAGTTTGCTGGACATGCACCCAGTTTGCTGGGGTGAATACAAGAAATTAAACGTGAAGGTCCAGTTTGCTGGACATGCACCCAGTTTGCTGGGCATGCACCCAGTTTGCTGGGGTGAGTACAAGAAATTAAACATGAAGGTCCAGTTTGCTGGACATGCACCCAGTTTGCTGGGGTGAAATGCAATATAAAGTTTGGTTTGCCAAACTTGAAAAATAAACGTGAAAGGTCCAGTTTGCTGGACATGCACCCAGTTTGCTGGGGTGAATACAAGAAATTAAACGTGAAGGTCCAGTTTGCTGGACATGCACCCAGTTTGCTGGGCATGCACCCAGTTTGCTGGGGTGAGTACAAGAAATTAAACATGAAGGTCCAGTTTGCTGGACATGCACCCAGTTTGCTGGGGTGAAATGCAATACAAAGTTTGGTTTGCCAAACTTGAAAAATAAACGTGAAAGGTCCAGTTTGCTGGACATGCACCCAGTTTGCTGGGGTGAGATGCAGTACAAAGTTTGGTTTGCCAAACTTGAAAAAGTAAACGTGAAGGGTCCAGTTTGCTGGACATGCACCCAGTTTGCTGGGGTGAAATGCAATACAAAGTTTGGTTTGCCAAACTTGAAAAATAAACGTGAAAGGTCCAGTTTGCTGGACATGCACCCAGTTTGCTGGGGTGAGATGCAAGTACAAAGTTTGGTTTGCCAAACTTGAAAAGTAAACGTGAAGGGTCCAGTTTGCTGGACATGCACCCAGTTTGCTGGGGTGAATACAAGAAATTAAACGTGAAGGTCCAGTTTGCTGGACATGCACCCAGTTTGCTGGGCATGCACCCAGTTTGCTGGGGTGAGTACAAGAAATTAAACATGAAGGTCCAGTTTGCTGGACATGCACCCAGTTTGCTGGGGTGAAATGCAATACAAAGTTTGGTTTGCCAAACTTGAAAAATAAACGTGAAAGGTCCAGTTTGCTGGACATGCACCCAGTTTGCTGGGGTGAGATGCAGTACAAAGTTTGGTTTGCCAAACTTGAAAAAGTAAACGTGAAGGGTCCAGTTTGTTGGACATGCATGAAAAGTTTTTTTTTTTTTTTTTTTTAAGTCGAAAAGCAGCCCACAAAGCAATGTGAAAACACCCAATTTGTTGGATAAATATGCGGAGAAGATTAAAAAAAATTGAAAACAATACATAAAACAATTTGATTTTGATTGATATATTTTTTTTTTTTAACCTCTATGTAACATATCAAAAATCCATTTGAAAGAAATAAATAAGTGAATAAATAAAATCTTGTACCAAAAAATTTGCTCCAATATAAATCAAGTGAAATTAATTTGAAATCTAACCTTTAAAATTCGCCTCAGTGTAAATTTGAAATCAGTCATTTTCACAGTGTGTTCAAACATGAGATGTCAAAATTAATGTAAAAATCAAATTTTCTCAAAAAATTTGCCCCAGTATCAAATTTAAAAATTAATCTTTGACTGGAGTTATGCTCCGATTAGATCATTGTTAACCACAAAGAACTTGCCTCAGTCTTATCTTTCAATGGAATATCAATGACGAACTCATGATTTTACCTGCAGCTCGAAAAAATGAAAAGATGATTAAATAGTGTGCCGCCACCGTATGATCCCTCAAGCTTCGCGAAACGTGTAAACATGAGTTCTTGGTACCGACATCTAATCCCAAATCCATCCCTGTGAGCCATTTCTGATCTTTGCAGTCCATCAGCATCCACCAAGTGTCCTTTCACTATGACTTGCAAACATCGAATGCCTTGATTTTCATGATAAATTAAGAGGATTGTCTTTTGACACAAATTCAATGAATGGACTAATGCAAACGATTTATTTAATTTCACTATCCTTATATATACATATATATATGTACACATAGATATTTTATGCAATCATCATCTTTCAATAATTTGAAAACAAAATTACCAAAATGGGAAAACAACACATTACAACAAGTAAAGGTAGGTGTAAAATGATTTTTTTTTTTTCTAAGATAAGTTAAGAATTTCAACTATGACAAAACGATTATTCCGCGAAGTTGAAAACCAGGCTTTTGACCAAGAATATCACATTTAACCCTTTTGGATGTTATCAATCAGAAGCTTGATACTGCCAGAAGAAGAACAACCATAAAGAGAAAACCCAAGCGAACATAGTCACCAGCTCTTCAGCTTCGTCTTTTCTTCTTCATCCAGTTTCGTTTGGGTGCACAAGATTCCCACCTTAGCGCCCTTTCAGGTTTCACTAAGGTTTCCCCTGCCCTTTTTCTTTTTTCTTTTTTTTTTTATTATTTTTTTTTTTGTTTTTTTTTCTTTTTCTTTTTCTTTTTTTTCTCTTTCTTTTTTTTTTTTTTTTTTTTTTTTGAGGCGCCCTTTCGGGTTTTCACCTTTACAAAGGAAGACATAGAACAATAATCATTTGAATCTTGAGTGGTCATTCCCCATTTCATTAAATCGGACTAGTATTTGAAGAATATTTGGCATCAGTAAGACAATCCCTCCCTCGATAACTTGGGATAGATATATTAACATCCTATGCCCTTTTTGATTTGCAAATTTTCATATCAAAATTATTACAGAATAAAGACGGAAGTCGGTAACATTCTCGCTTTTCAATATGGGGTCAGGTTAAGGTGTCTAAAAAGGTTAAGGCTGGAAAGCAGAATTTGTGAAAAGATGACCTGTCTTTGAGGTTGCATTTTCTTCCAAATAATTATCCTAACTTTTATTTCTTGCTTTGCTCTCTTCTCTCTTTTTTTTCTTTTTCCTTCTTTTTCCTTCTTTTTTCTTCTTTCTTCTCTTTTTTTTTTCATTAAAATTTGCCCCAGTTTATCACTTTCTCGTGGGGTTTTTTTTTTTTATTTTTTTTTAACGAACAAACAACAAAACAAAATCTTGCACCGGTGTGGGGTGTAACCGTCAAGTGGGTTATGAAACGAAACTCATGAATTCTGAAAGTTCAAAGGGGAAAACTAGAGGAGAAGAATATACAAGGGGAAAGAAAGAAGGCCCGCCTTTAATCCGTCTCTTTTTCGCAATAATTTTGAAAGAAAATTTACTAATCAAATGTAAAACTTTTTTACCAAGTCTGAATTGATGATTTGAGGAAATTCTTGACCATC
>CM045558.1:17851739-17910625 GCA_024721245.1 Mitragyna speciosa
TATATGACTTAATATCGCCTAAAAAACACCATAACCTTGATGGAGACCAACAAGTTAAGCATTTTTGTTAAGTCAGACCCATTATTTGGAGATCATATCTCATAGTAAAAAACATGCTCTAGGTAAGATGACCTTGACGGTGGGCCAACAAGTCAACACTTAACAAAAATAATGATTTTTACTACAATAATGGAAGGCTAGTGACTTAATATTTTATTTGAGGGATTTTATTTTAATTATACAATATATAGTCTCATCATAGCATGTAATTAAAATATATCGACATATAAAATAAAAACATGCACAATAAACCGTGGATGATTATGGACTTTACTAAGATATTTTCCTCGAGCCTTAAGGAAAATATATGGTCAAATTCCTAAGGGATGTGATCAACTCCTTGATGCATTCCTTGGGAGGTCTTCAACTCTTGATGAGCCTCCATGGTTGCTCCTTGGTTCCATCTCCATCTTCTTTGTACATTACACATGTAATTCTATTCTAAACAATTTAGAAAATTAAAAACCTAACTCTAACATACACAATGTACATTACATGTATTGACTAAGAAACCTCGAGTTACATTCGAGGGGAGTTAGGTGAGAAGAGAATTACATGAGAATAATAGAGAAGGCAGGACACGCAGGCCCTATTTTAAAAACCAATACAAGCCAACCATCAAAATTGATAAAAATTCAACCATTCAATCACATTGGTCATAGTCCATAATCATCCACCATGCCATCATAATATTTAACAATTAAATAAATTACTTTATTTAATTCTAGTCATAAATCACATGGTCTAATTTAATTAGATTAATATTCTTGAATTTATTTGTCTCAAAAATAAAGTTATAGAAGGTGTAGGTTTCCAAAATTTAACTTTCCAAATATTAACAATTAAAATTGGAAAGTGTTTTATAGAGAAAATTCCAAAAATTCGCGTTTTCCAAAAAATAGGAAAAATCTCGCTAGAACTCTGCCAGCAAACCGTGGGACAAACCGTGCGCGGGTTCATCCGCGGTTTACAAACCGTGGGACAAACCGTGCGCGGTTTCATCCGCGGTTTGTTGACAGAACGTACGAGTTTTTAACCGTGGGTAAAAACGCGCGCGAGTTTTCGCGCGGTTTGTGTCCAGAAAATACGATCTTTGAAATTCTTTGGTCTTTTTCAAAACTCTTTTGAATCAAAACATGTTAAAACCCTTTTAGCACGTAAAAATAATTTAGAAACCTTGAATACAACCATAAGAACTCATCTTAATTATTTAAAACACTTTTAAACAATTAAGAACTTATCTTAAAAATCAAACTCTTGATTTTTCTAAAACAATTTTGAGACAAATTTCATCAAGAACAAACCATCCATATTTATGACAATTAAATAAACATAAATCATATAGATATAATCAAAGGAGGCTCTGATACCACTGTAAGGTAATAAGGGGAGTAACGCAGCGGAAAATTTAAAAATTTATTACCTTAGCCATGGATCTCTTTGATGTAATCTATACGATTAAAGGGTGTTTAGCACAAATACCTCAAGCATAGAAGGTTTCTATGCTTCAAAGGGCAAGATCCTATTCGATGAAGGTGTTGATCTACCATGAAAAGCCCTCCAAGTGTCGAGCCTCCAACGGTATCCACACGAACATGATCTTTAGGAACCTTTGGGCTTGCTTGCCTTGCCTTTTGAGTGCTAGCTCCCTTGAATGATTCATGAAGAACACAAGAACAAGAAGAGGAAGAAGACAAACCCTAACCCTTAGGGAGAAGAGGGTGTGGCGTTTTTCTTGGAGAGAAAAACGCCCTCTCTCAATTTTTCTCTCTCTAAATTTTATCTTGTGTTTCATCAATCTTCAAGAGTCAAGGCATGGACTTATTTATAGATGTAGTATCCTAGTCTTTAAGGAAACAAGAGCAATTGGAAACCAAGAAGGTTTAGGAAGCTTACCTTAAGCTAATCCTATTCCTTTAGGAAACCTAATTCCAAAAGGAAACCAAATAGCTTCTTAATTCCTTTTAGGAAACTAATTTCCATCAAGACTTAGAATATTTATAATTAAGTCCTTTAAGTTAATTTATCACATAAATTAACCCCATAAGTATCTTATACTTATCTTAATAACAATTTAACCCAAAGACCATGTTCTTATTGTGTGTGACCCATTAGGTTCCATTCACGTTGGCAATAAGTACAAATTATAACTCATTAATTAATTAATTAAGAGCCAGATAAATTAACACTTTAATTTATCATTAATTCACTAATTAATTAATTTGCACTTATAGATCATGAGTGGCGTCTAGCAATGCATCATGACCACCCAAGTGAATAGGAAAGTCATATGGTAGACTACACCTATCAATGACAATGTTACCGTGTAATTAATATCCTTTCACCACACTATATCCCAATTAGTCTAAGAGTGTAGTGCGCACTCTTTAAATGACTAATTAATGATTTCTTGTTCCCGAAATATAACTTTCATAAAAGTATAACCTTGAAACTCTTTCAAGTCATACTTTCACTTTTGCGCAAAAGATTCTTTAAGTCATATTTCAACAAGTGGCCAATCCGGGATATACTCTCCTATAATAAGGAGTGGTGAATCCTATATCGATTACTCACTATCCTTCCATGCTTCATACTATACCCAATCTCTACCGTATGGGCTACTCTTTTACGAGCACCGAGCAATAGAGTCAAAGCATAGCAATCCACACTCAAGATACCATGGTAATCTCAAGTCTAAGGATCACTTACACCATTGCCATTAAGAGTATAATTCATTAGCACTATGAATAGTAACTCTTGGCGGATCAATCCAATGAACTTGTTCTCTAACAAGCATCCACATACCAGCTTAGGTGTCACACACCATAGTTGACGAGATCAACTACTACTTACCATAAGTAGAGGCAAAGTATGTGCTAGTCTTCCCATATTAATGATGTCCAATCTCATTAATACTACGACTAGGGATATTTAAGAATATAACTTAATGTGTAATAAGAGTCTCATCATTGTAACTCTTACAATCTCTTATACACAGTTAATATTCTATGGACTTTATCAAATAAACAAGTAATATTAATAACAAGTATTAAATGACAAAGAAAATGCCACATATATAAGTATAACACGAAATAAGCGTAATAAAAATCCCAAAAACCAACTTGGTTTTAGGGCATACACTAACAAACTCCCACTTGCACTAAAACCAATCACCTATAGGTTTTAGGCCATGAGCATGACTATCATGCCTATTCTGGGACAAGTCCATGGTGAAAGGATTAGTGACACTTACATTGTGGGAACTTCCTCTATCTTTTCATCATTTGTACCAAACTATTTCCATAAATAGATGGTGGCACCTAAATACACTTTAGGATCATGGATGAGACTTTAGTTCCTTGAATTAAGCGATGGCACAATTGTTTCATAAAACAATAGAAGGAACTATTCTTTGTCCAACAAAGAATCCCTTGATCCATAGTAACTTCTAAAGCTACCATGTACTCGCCTTTGTTGTAGAATATGTTGTAGTGTCTATCATAAAACGCTTTTATCCACTACAGTTCAACGTGAACACCAATTCATCTCATGATTTACTTATCATCCCTATTGGATTAAAAGTTTGTATCTTTAAATCCACACACTTCCTAAGTGTGATCTCCATAGTCAAGAATAGTCTTTTAGTGCTACTCGAGTACTTAAGAATATTCTTTGATAACCATCTAGTGACACTCACCAGAATTGCTCGTAACACTTAAAGCCAGAAGACATCGGGTCTCATACATAGGATAGCATATATAATAGAACCTATTGCAAAAAGCATATGGGATCTATTAATGCTATCAATCCTCAACAAGTGTCAATGACACATGTCTCTCAGAAGAGTAATCTCCTATCACATAGGTAAAACCCCTTCTTCGATTACACTATGCTAAACCCTTTAGCATCTAGCCTATGTACTTGGATCTAGTGAGACCAAGCAACCTCTTGGATCTATCTATATAGATCTTAATTTCCAAATTAGAGATCGCCTCTCTTAGATTAAGAAATTCTTGGACAACCATATCTTTACCTTTAAAGTATGTTGTTTCCATCAACGATATGTCATCCACATATAGTATCAAGAAAATGACAATGCTCCCACTCAACTTTACATTTACACAAAGCTCGTCTTTGTTTTTGAGAAAATCAAACTCTTTGATTATCTTATCAAAACAAATGCTCCAACACCTTGACACTTGCAAGAGTCCACAAATGGACCCTTGAAGCTTGCGTATCCAATGACTATCAATGGAAGTGAAGGCCCAAGGGATGTGTCATATACATACCTTTTAATTCCCGTTAAGGGATGAAGTCTTCATATCCATTTGTCATAGCCATAAAAGCAGCTATTGCAAGTAAAATCTTAAATGGATTTAAGCATGGCTATTGGTGAAATGGTTTCTTTCAAAGTCAAGCCTTTGAATTGAATTCCTTTTCCATTAACCTTGCTTTATAGGTAACTACGTTACCATCCATGTCAGTCTTTCTCATAAAGACCTACTTGCACCCTATGGGTTTTATCCCTTTAGGTGACTCGAGCAAGGTCTACACCTTGTTCTTGTACATGGAATCCATTTTGGATTTTATGGCATCTTGCCATATCAAGGAGTCTACATTAGACAAAGCCTCTTCGTGACTAGTAGGTTTGTCATCATATATGACTAGTACATTATTGCTCTTGCTAATGAAAAATCTATATATCTCATATGTGAGAAATCTGTATTTCTCAAGAGTATAACGTACTCTACCAGTCTTTTGAAGATTTTGTGTACTTTGAGCTTCCGTTGCGCCTCATCAACATGTGGCATAAGCTCTAGTTCCAACTATTGATCTTTGTTAATTCATGGTTCTTGAACCTTTCAAGTTCTATCTTACTCCCACTGTCTCTTTTAAGAATAACTGTTTTTCTAGAAAAAGACATTTCTTGAGACAAACGTTTTGCTCAGGGGATTATAGAAGTGGTGTCCATTGTTTTCACAAGGATACCCCACAAATAGACATCAGTTGAGTGTATAGGAGTGGTGTCCAAGGTAAAAATTCCTAAAAATGAGGTTAGGAATTGTCACATGGCTCATTATGGTTTGCACCATATCTCATAAGGTACAACTTCTCCTCTTTCACACATCATCAACAATGGTGTGTCAAGTGGAGACATTGACAAAGAATCACATTCTTCTTTAATTATTTTGAAACACTTGACATTGAGTATTATCCACATAGGTCAAATCTTACTCTTGTCAACTTGTTTTTCTTACTTCAACTTTAATGACTTTGAACATTTCAAAGGCCATGGATGCGTGTATCATATGATACACATAATCATATCCCATATGATCATCCATGAAAGTGATGAAGTATGATAAACATCCTCTAGCATGGATCGACATTGAGCTAAAAACATCTATATGTTAACGTTCTATGAGGATCACTAGCACATTCACCTTTTTCAAATAAAAGGTGTTTTGGTCATCTTTCAAAGTAAATGAGAATCGCATGTCTCAAACTATTCATAATTGAATGAGTCCAAGTACACAACTATTATGTAATTTGGAAGTGCGTTTCTCATTCACATGACCAAGTCTATAATGCCAGAAGGATAGTTGTTTCAAAAATATAGAGTTTTTGTCTATGTTTGAGAATGGACTTATCAAGGTCTAGGATTTGTAAAACGTTGTTTTAGTGATCTAATACCACAAAGAACACCATTACGTAAAAGAACAGTATATATTCTCTTTTGTAATGGTAAATCTTTTCACATTTAATGTGAATTGATTTCATGTTCTTTTGTAAGTATCACAACATAATAACAATGTTTTAAATTCTAGAACAAGCCCAGTTGGTAAAGAGTGTATAAGTCTCTACAACGAGTGTAGCAACTCTTGCTCCATTCATCACACGTAGTTTGACTTTCTCTTTCCTTATTGTCTACCATGCTTTAAGACCTTGCACATTTTTGCAAATATGGGATCTAAATCCAGTATCTTATACCCAATGGTCTTAATTAGTAGATAAATTTATCTCAAACATAAACATACTTAGAAGTAGAAGCCTTACTTAGCCTCTTCAACTTCTTAGTATTGAAACGAGCCTTACAATTCCCTTTCCAATAGAATTGGAAACATGTGCCCTTAGACTTGTCCATTTTGATCACACCTTTAAGCTTTGTCATAGCTACTATGGTCTTCTTAAGACTACGCTTGGGTTTCCCCTTGACAAGCAATAAAGTGCCCCTTTCTTCCTTGATAGACTACTCTTTAGATATCTCAGATCTAATGGTCCTAGATTGTGTATCAACAACTCTTTGAGATGCACAATCACAGACAAAAAGATCTATCAATTTGTGCTACTTTTATAGCTTAGGAATTATAGATGACATTATGATATAAGTAGCAATATCATTATCATCTTTTATGCATCTTGTATGCACATTGTTTCCTAACTATAATTGTCACTATAGGGACAAGTGGAAGTGGGTATCAAGGACATAGCCAATTGTGCTTAAGAACTATTCTCAAGTCTTACACTAGTCCAAGAAAATCGTATATATATATATGGAGATATAGGGATGATAAGTGTATTCAATGTGTACATTCATTCTACAACAAATGAAAAGATAGTACAAGTATTTGTTTCGTGTTATAATTGCAAACCAAAAATGTGGGCTTCGAATTTATTTGGTTTGCTCCCACTATTTTACTTCAAATCAATAACCCTCAAAATATTGATTCGGGAATCCATTGGAGATTCCTAGTGGGCTAGGATCCCATCTAATTAACTTTGGGTTTGACGGAGGCCAATGCCCCAAAGGTAACTTCGATTAGGTAGATAACTTTTATCAATCACAACTCTTGTGACTCCTAGATAGTTGGGTATCAACTCTTGATATTCACATCTTATGTGTTTCCCAACATTGCCTCAAAAATATCATAACATTGACGGAGGCCAAACTCGTTATGTATTTTTGTTAAGTCATACCCATTATTCAGAGATCACATCTCATAGCAAGAACATATTCCGAGTAAGGTGACCTTGACGGAGGCCAACGTGTCAACACTTAATAAGGAACTCTTCGTTTTTGCTATAATAATGGAAGGCAACTTGTATATATTGACTTAATATCGCCTCAAAAACACCATAGCCTTGATGGAAACCAACAAATTAAGCATTTTTGTTAAGTCAGACCCATTATTTGGAGATCATATCTCATAGTAAAAAACATGCTCTAGGTAAGGTGACCTTGACGGAGGCCAACGTGTCAACACTTAGCAAGAACTATGATTTTTACTATAATAATGGAAGGCTAGTGACTTAATATTTTATTTGAGGGATTTTATTTTAATTATACAATATATAGTCTCATCATAGCATGTAATTAAAATATATCGACATATAAAATAAAAACATGCACAATAAACCGTGGATGATTATGGACTTTACTAAGATATTTTCCTCGAGCCTTAAGGAAAATATATGGTCAAATTCCTAAGGGATGTGATCAACTCCTTGATGCATTCCTTGGGAGGTCTTCAACTCTTGATGAGCCTCCATGGTTGCTCCTTGGTTCCATCTCCATCTTCTTTGTACATTACACATGTAATTCTATTCTAAACAATTTAGAAAATTAAAACCTAACTCTAACCTACACAATGTACATTACATGTATTGACTAAGAAACCTCGAGTTACATTCGAGGGGAGTTAGGTGAGAAGAGAATTACATGAGAATAATAGAGAAGGCAGGACACGCAGGCCCTATTTTAAAAACCAATACAAGCCAACCATCAAAATTGATAAAAATTCAACCATTCAATCACATTGGTCATAGTCCATAATCATCCACCATGCCATCATAATATTTAACAATTAAATAAATTACTTTATTTAATTCTAGTCATAAATCACATGGTCTAAATTAATTAGATTAATATTCTTGAATTTATTTGTCTCAAAAATAAAGTTATAGAAGGTGTAGGTTTCCAATATTTAACTTTCCAAATATTAACAATTAAAATTGGAAAGTGTTTTGTAGAGAAAATTCTAAAAATTCGCGTTTTCCAAAAAATAGGAAAAATCCCGCTAGAACTCTGCCAGCAAACCGTGGGACAAACCGTGCGCGGGTTCATCCGCGGTTTACAAACCGTGGGACAAACCGTGCGCGGTTTCATCCGCGGTTTGTTGACAGAACATACGAGTTTTTAACCGTGGGTAAAAACGCGCGCGAGTTTTCGCGCGGTTTGTGTCCAGAAAATACGATCTTTGAAATTCTTTGGTCTTTTTCAAAACTCTTTTGAATCAAAACATGTTAAAACCCTTTTAGCACGTAAAAATAATTTAGAAACCTTGAATACAACCATAAGAACTCATCTTAATTATTTAAAACACTTTTAAACAATTAAGAACTTATCTTAAAAATCAAACTCTTGATTTTTCTAAAACAATTTTGAGACAAATTTCATCAAGAACAAACCATCCATATTTATGACAATTAAATAAACATAAATCATATAGATATAATCAAAGGAGGCTCTGATACCACTGTAAGGTAATAAGGGGAGTAACGCAGCGGAAAATTTAAAAATTTATTACCTTAGCCATGGATCTCTTTGATGTAATCTATACGATTAAAGGGTGTTTAGCACAAATACCTCAAGCATAGAAGGTTTCTATGCTTCAAAGGGCAAGATCCTATTCGATGAAGGTGTTGATCTACCATGAAAAGCCCTCCAAGTGTCGAGCCTCCAACGGTATCCACACGAACATGATCTTTAGGAACCTTTGGGCTTGCTTGCCTTGCCTTTTGAGTGCTAGCTCCCTTGAATGATTCATGAAGAACACAAGAAGCAAGAAGAGGAGGAAGACAAAACCCTAACCCTTAGGGAGAAGAGGGTGTGGCGTTTTTCTTGGGAGAAAACACGCCTCTCTCAATTTTTCTCTCTCTAAATTTTATCTTGTGTTTCATCAATCTTCCAAGAGTCAAGGCATGGACTTATTTATAGATGTAGTATCCTAGTCTTTAAGGAAACAAGAGCAATTGGAAACCAAGAAGGTTTAGGAAGCTTACCTTAAGCTAATCCTATTCCTTTAGGAAACCAATTCCAAAAGGAAACCAAATAGCTTCTTAATTCCTTTTAGGAAACTAATTTCCATCAAGACTTAGAATATTTATAAATAAGTCCTTTAAGTTAATTTATCACATAAATTAACCCCATAAGTATCATTATACTTATCTTAATAACAATTTAACCCAAAGACCATGTTCTTATTGTGTGTGACCCATTAGGTTCCATTCACGTTGGCAATAAGTACAAATTATAACTCATTAATTAATTAATTAAGAGCCAGATAAATTAACACTTTAATTTATCATTAATTCACTAATTAATTAATTTGCACTTATAGATCATGAGTGGCGTCTAGCAATGCATCATGACCACCCAAGTGAATAGGAAAGTCATATGGTAGACTACACCTATCAATGACAATGTTACCGTGTAATTAATATCCTTTCACCACACTATATCCCAATTAGTCTAAGAGTGTAGTGCGCACTCTTTAAATGACTAATTAATGATTTCTTGTTCCCGAAATATAACTTTCATAAAAGTATAACCTTGAAACTCTTTCAAGTCATACTTTCACTTTTGCGCAAAAGATTCTTTAAGTCATATTTCAACAAGTGGCCAATCCGGGATATACTCTCCTATAATAAGGAGTGGTGAATCCTATATCGATTACTCACTATCCTTCCATGCTTCATACTATACCCAATCTCTACCGTATGGGCTACTCTTTTACGAGCACCGAGCAATAGAGTCAAAGCATAGCAATCCACACTCAAGATACTATGGTAATCTCAAGTCTAAGGATCACTTACACCATTGCCATTAAGAGTATAATTCATTAAGCACTATGAATAGTAACTCTTGGCGGATCAATCCAATGAACTTGTTCTCTAACAAGCATCCACATACCTAGCTTAGGTGTCACACACCATAGTTGACGAGATCAACTACTACTTACCATAAGTAGAGGCAAAGTATGTGCTAGTCTTCCCATATTAATGATGTCCAATCTCATTAATACTACGACTAGGGATATTTAAGAATATAACTTAATGTGTAATAAGAGTCTCATCATTGTAACTCTTACAATCTCTTATACACAGTTAATATTCTATGGACTTTATCAAATAAACAAGTAATATTAATAACAAGTATTAAATGACAAAGAAAATGCCACATATATAAGTATAACACGAAATAAGCGTAATAAAAATTCCAAAAACCAACTTGGTTTTAGGGCATACACTAACATCTACATCAAAAGGGGTTTATGCACTTCACTCACTGTCTGCTATAGGAAAGTTTGAGAAATTAAACAACTATCAATTTAGTGGCTTTCCTCAATTCCCTCACTTTATTCTTCCATTTATGCTCAAGCTTCCCAATTTGTGGGATCAATTAATTGGATGCCGATAAGCATAACCTTTCCTAGAAGTAGGTCTATGACTATAGGCATAAAGGCATTAATAGTTTCACAAATCTCACTATCTTGGTCATAGTAAACTCTTTCTCATTGTATCGATATAGGCCTGTGCTTTAAACGATGAGGTATAATTAACATCACATTTGATACCTAAAGAAGGTCCAACTATGAGGTACATTAGCAAATGTTACAATAATATATGCATATGAGTTTTGGGTGGTAGAACCACTCTATTCTCCACTTTAAACGTGATTGACTTAATTCTGGATCATCTTCAGGAATTGTATAATTGTGAAAAATGAGTGACTCTTTATCGGAATTGTTATAATCCAAATACACATAAGATTGGAACAACTGTCTAGACAAAAAGTTGCACACAACTTCTCTTTACACTATTTTTCTTCGTTTAGAAAGTTCTCCTTATTATAAAACCATTTATGTATACAGGTAATTAAATGCCAGGGGGAACTTAGTGGCAATAAAGAATCATTTTTCACCTTACCCTCCCTACACTATGTATTCGGAGAAACTAGAACCGAAAAAGACTTCGTTTGTTTTCACATATATCAGAAAAACAGAAGTTATAGAATGACCAATTCACCTGAAAGTGATGCTTCAATATATTAGATTTAGAGTTATTTCTCATCTATCCTGTTAGGGACCAAATAATTGCTCGAGTATAGATTCCCTATGCTCATGTCAAGGGCCGTAGATTTATGAGGATCTATCCATTGGTCTGACCGGATAGAGTATGACCATAAATAAAACAAAAAAAAAAAGTAGGGTTTTAAATTTAATAGTAGCTCATGAGGCCGTGAATGTAAATAGTTGGTAGCTATGTAGTTTTAGTAGAATATGTCATTTTAGTCCTTTAGTAAACTAAATTATTACCATAATTTTATTATCTACAATTTTATTCGAACTAAGGGTAATACAAATTTCTATTGTTCTTCTCTCTTGCTGCAAGAAAGGAGCTAGGATTTGCCCCTAGCCAAATGTCCTGCTTTGCCACTGCCTGTGATTTCTCTTCTAATTGAATATCTTATTTTTTTATTTACTTCGTTGCAAAATATGTCTAATTGAGTGCAAAACTTTCATTAAATTATAACATATTTTCTCTAATTTTAATACTTTGTGCAAGCAAAAAGTGCCCTTTTTATATCTTTTATACCACATAAGAGGGAGAAATAAGTTTTCAACTTAGTGGTCCTGAAACTTTTCAAATGGGCACTTACCTACCAAGAAAACTATTTGGGTTTAGTTTTTTTGGACTCTTGTTTGTTTTATATTAAGGTATCTGGGGTGTCTTAATTAAAAGGTCATTTGGATCGTTAAGGTCTTTAATATTTTTTAGACTCACCTGTCTTTGGTTGACAAATGAGCTATTTGGGTCGTTAGAGCATTTCGTATATCCTAGCTAAATTGTATGTTGGGTTTCACTTTTGGAGAGTTCTCCACTTTTATATATCTCTTATTTGATTAATGGATTTATGCACTTGCACCCACAGATGTAGATCATCTTAATTAAACCACATTAAATTTATTGTGTTGCTTTATTTATCATTTATGTTTACTTGTTTATGATATATTTTGTTTATTTGTTTATCATCTTTTATGCTAGCTTATCATCGTCATGTGTAGCTATCAAAAATTTTTGGTAATTTTCTTGGGTCCGAATATCCTAACGTTCAAACTAACTCTTCTAGTGTTACGTAAGTAATATGTAATGCCTCACACGTTTCCAGTATCCAGTTATACCTGTCTAGTCAACCTCATTTAAATATTTAATTGGAGAAGCAAGAAATAGTGGCCTTGTTTGGATGTCATTATTTGGTCAAATTATTTAGAATAATTATTTGGTCAATTTTTGTTGACCAACTAGGAAAAGTTGAAAAATGTTTGACTTGTGAAAATTTTTTGAAATTGTTGTTTGGATAGTGAATAATTTTTTTGTTAACTTTTTTGAAGAGGTGAAAAAGTGTTTGAATTGTGAAAAAGTTTTTCGTTTGTTTAAAAACTTTGTAACAACTTTAGGGACTTCTTACACAATTATTCACAAAAGTAAACATGTTTATATTAAAGATTTGCTTAGAAAAATTGAAAAAATCGCGAGTAACAAAATGAGATCCATTGTCAGTGGGTTTTTGATGTGAACGCGTGGAAGAGACTAGCCAAGAAAGCCTTGAATATCCAAGAATAGCAACTCGTTAACTCTTGACAATCTTGGAACACGTCCAAATCATCAAAGACGTGGAGTTGTTTGTGTCTCAAGCTCCTTCAACTTCATTGGCACTACAAGAAATTAAGGTTTTATCCACACACAATATGTGTGGGTAAAACATTGTTATGTGTAAGGAAAAATCTTTACCCACACATAAATTAAATGTCAACCAGTGTAGCTAAAAAACCGCGGAGAAATGTTTTTACCTACACATAATCTTATGTGTGGGTAATAATACTACATTTACCTACACATATATATGTTGGTAAATATTTATAATATGTGTGGATAACTTAGCCAAGCAAATGTGTTATGATGACGTGGAAGATGACGTGGTTGCTGACGATGCTTCCATGTTGGTAGGTTTTGTATGACGTGTATGATGACTGTGGCATGTGATGTGTCATATGACTGTGGCATGACATTTCTTTTATGTGTAGGTAAATAGTTTAGCAATATGTGTGGGTAAATAGAGTACAATGTGTAGGTAAAAGGAGGTCAATGTGTAGCTGAATCTTCATACATATGTTCCAATACACTTCTATGCGTGGGTAAAAGTCACTCAATGTGTGGGTCAAAAGTCGCTCAATGTGTGGGTAAAGATAGGCCAATGTGTGGCTAAATCTCCATACATATATAGCACAACACTTCGTATGCGTGGGTAAAAATATCTACATGTGTAGATAATGTAGCGCTTTTTTTTTTTTTTTTTTTTGTATGTGTAGGTAAAACCCTCATATGTGTGGGTAAAAGTATGTGCATGTAAATGTAAGCTACCTGCATATGTGGCAAAAATGTACCTGTATGCATTTTAAATTTCAATTACATGCATGCCTAATAAAACACAAGAATCAGACAAACTAACAGATTTTCATATCACAATCCAAACATCCAAACATCCAAATATTTAAACATCCAAAACGAATTTAAAAGTAAGAAAGTAGTACGTTCAAATAGAAAACAGTAGAAATATCACAAAAGATGGCTTACTAAAGCCATAGAACCAGTATCAGCAATACATAAAATGTCAAACAACATCATTATATTCTGAATTAGCATCAGCAAATTCATCCCTACTGCTGTGAGAATAAGAGCTATCAGAATGGCGAGAGGCTGGATCAATGTGTCCTGTGCCAGGCTGAGATGGTCCTGAGCCATGATCTGATGGCACATGAGGTATAGATGGTGGAGGCATAATATTCTTCGATGCAACACATGTTGCATATTCTGAATAGTCCCCTCGAGCTCAGTAAAACGAGACTCGTACTGGCTCAACAAAATATTTAGAAATTAATTGATTACCTGAACAGAGGATCTAAATCACAAGTTGAGTAAATGAAAGTCTTCTTCAGCAATTGTTGAGAAAATTAGAAAGACAAGGAGAATGACTTTGCCAACTATACCTGATCAAAAGTAAACACAGCGATGTACCAATTAGAATCCAAGTGTAATCAAGAAACGAAGAAATGCTAAGATTGTGATGATTGATGAATGATGATTACTTACTACAAGTGAAATCAAGAAATGACCTGTATACTACCTCAATTATCTCATCAACTTTAGCTTGACTAATACCTTTTGCCATCATGGTGAATATACAATTGATTTAATTAGTTTAGAGACCATCATATTTAAGTTTGTTTACATTTTATTGCTTTGAAAGAAGCGTTATAGTGGAGGACAAAAACCCAAAAAAACAAGCTAACCAATCAGCAATTCAACATCTTAAAGCACCATCTTAGTTCCAATTTTACTTTTTCCGTCAAAGCATAACAAAAATGCTGTAAAAACAGCAATAAGCAAACCAATAAAAAATTTGAATTCCAGTAACCAATGCAATATTCACCTTCCCTAAGGCCCTTCATCATCAAACTCCTTCAATTCAACCATCATTCTCTATTACATAAAACACCAACAAGTAGTAGTAGAAGAATCAAACGAAAAATAGCACAACTGCAAGCAGTTATAGCTTCAAAAAATCAGCAGTTATAGCTACAAAAAAGCAGCAATTATAGCTGGCTGCTGTCATTTTAGTACATGAACAGGAAAACTAATTTGATGAAAAGCATAGATTGAAGTGATATTTCAATAACTAATTTGACTGAAATCCTTTTCACTCTCTCTCTCTCTCTCTCTCTCACACACAGAGGTTTTGAAGTCTGAAACATGCATATTTCTGCTGTTTTTGTTTACTGTTTAGGAGCTTAGTGTCCCTATAATGACTGACTAAATACAAGCCTTGGAGAACAATAATGGTGTTGGGAAAAAGTTTTTAGTTGATTGCAAGCTGTCTCAAGGTCAAAAACAAAGTCACTCAAGCTAATTCAATTCCCTTTACCCACTTCATACTACTAATCAAGACAAATTATTTCATTCTAAGCTTCAGTACTATGGCTTTAAAACAATGTTCACATCAAATAGTTTCTTTGCAAGGACATGAGATCTTATGGAATAGTGTAATCAAAATAATCATCCACTCAACTTACTATAGATAGCATAGTGTAAAAATAGAGCAATGGCAATTGGCCTGACATAGAGAAAGGCGAACTATATCATTCTAAAATTAAGGCATGGTAAAAAAAATGGAGAAATGGCAATTGGTTGACGAAAACAAAGGCAAACTATATCATTCTAAAATTAAGTATCTAATTAAGAAACAATAGGCCAGCGGAGACCCTGAATCACAAGGCGAAGACAAGAAGAACATCCAAACAAATAGCTATGGTAGCATATAAAGCAATCTTATAGGCTACAAACAAGATACTATAATGATGCATAAGTTAAATTGATTTTCAAAGATCATTACCAAAGTTTTCTCCTAAAACTACCTTTGTTCTTCGAGGAATTCCAATAAGGGCATGACTTACGAAATGTGGCTAACACAAGTGTTTCTTACTCGCAAAGTCAAACAAAGCATTTTCGATTCGAAAACCATTTCCAAATCTTGGGATCACCATACTCTTCATCATTAGAGTTCAAGCTCGAGCCAATTATGGGCACTGGGCAGTAGTAGTAGCAAGTGTAAGTACATGTGGTCCTTGTCATCCAAAAAGGTTGATCATTTACCAAAATTCAGAAAAGACAAACGAAAAAAAATATATGTAGGTTCCCAAGAAAAAATCTTGGGAGCTAATTTTTTTTAGTGAAACATAGCGATTATATTACTAGTTGCAAACCAAACATTCCAGAATTTACATCATACTTTAGATACTATATGTAACTAAGACTAGTTTAATAGCTATATCAGCACATAATCATACCATAACTTAACTCGGCACTAGTACTAGACTTGAACAAAACATAGTTACATACCACCCACTTTCACAAACGGATCCCATTTCAAATATTGAAGTAACTAACCTTGATTCATTCAAAGGGACTATTCCAACTCTAGTACTACTAAGACATTCCTACCTACTTTATCAAAATTCAGAAACATCACTTGTAACTTTGCCTTTATCTACAAGACTTCCCTACCATGACAAAAGGAAATTCCTTTACAAGGAAAATGATTTTTTTTTAATCTTTTCATTAAGACAAAAAATCAACAAGGAAAAAAATTACTACAAAAAGAATTGAGCAGTTTTGTTTATTAAATTTTTCACGGTAGATTGGTAAAGATCGGTAGTAATTTTTCATGTTAGATTGGTAAATAAATTCAACCTGTCTTATAGCCTATAGATTTGTTATACTGGTCTTTTCTGTATGCAGAAGACCTCATCATCATATATTATATATCCTACTGTCAAAGAAAAAAAGTAGAGATAGAGATACTGACATCTTTCTGTTTTAAAATTACAATCTAAATGAGAGGATAAGGTACAATAAGTACAAATGGCAGCACCATATACAAACAAAATCACAATGTTGTACCATATTATATTCTTCTATGCACCATTATCATATTTTCACATATTTATCTAATTGCAATTTACCTGGACAGCCCATGGAACGTTGTACCCTATGCTTGCAAGCGTTGTACTCCACAAGATTATTTCTAAACTTTAAAATTTTGTTGGGATTGAGATTATATAGGCAGAGACTTTTCACAAGATTGCCCACTTCTATACTGGGGCTACTGCTGTTAGCTTCGAATTTCTAGGGGTGAAATAGTGGAAGCAATAACCTTGTATTATTTCTTTCTTTATTCAGGAAAAAATGGTTTGCATTCTAATAGAGAAATATAAAAACTATACTATCAATTTAACACAAAGATTTTTTTAATTAAAACAAACTTAGAAATGGAAAAAAAAAAGACTTATATTAATTCTTATAAATAGTCTACAAACAAAAAATTACTACAAAATTACTATTGTAGGCAAATACTGCTACCAGAATGAAGAGCTTCAAGAAAGCAAATACTGCTACCAAAACTGTAATGCACTCAAAGAAAAATGAGCAAAATTTTAAGAGCTTCAAGAACGCAAGCAAGCATAATGTGAAATACACTAGGTCTTAAAAGTTGGTCTACTTTCGGTGGTGTCAACTTTATCCAGACGTTAGCATTGAGCTCCACACAGGAACAAAAAATTACTACAAAGAACAAAGACGGGCAATCATAAATTTTTAAGTAAGAAAAATTCATGCTTCGGTATCCAAATTCGTCCTAAGTTGTGTCCCAAATTTTGGAGGAAAGTGCACATGTTATTGTAGTAATTGGTGTTGCCGAGGATATTAATTTGTAACTAGTAGGCATATCTAAGTGATTTAACGCCTCCCAGATGCCACTGATTCAGTAGAGAAAAGGTACTTCACTCGTGAGAGAACAGAATCATGTGCTGGATCATATGGATGGTCCTTAGAAGGAATCTCCAAAATTGTAGGAACAAGTTTATTATAGCTATCAACTAAAAACCTTATCATTTTTGCAATCTGAAAATCAAAAGGCCAATGAAAATCGATTACCCACAGTTAATAAAAGAAACAAAACTGAACAAGCATGTAGAACCTGACTGAACTAACCAACCCAAATTTATAAGTACTCCATTAGAGTCACGTTTGTTAATCGAAGAAAACATGTTTTGTTTCAAAAATATAATTTCTTCTAATTATATGCCTTCTTCACTACATCTTGCTCCTCTGCTCCTCCCCGACACCAATTTCACTCTTATTCAACACGGTTTCCACTTTATACAACAGCTGTGCCTAATACCAGTTTTATTATGTCCTCTAAGACATTACTCCAGTTTTCACACTTAACTTCAATACATAAATGACAATGAGTACTAAATGTTACTCTTCACAAATACCTAGCAGATAAGATTAACAGGCATATACACTGATGGCTCTACAATCATTCAACTAAATTAACTTTTCTTCATCAACATACTGCTTTTTGAAATTGCAACCTGATGTAATATTTCCTTCCTTCTGTTAGGTAAAAGGCAAGAGATTATCTTTCGATGAGCAACTGCTATGACTGTGTAACATCATAACTAAAACTTACGTATTGGCTGATTAACACTACAGCAATATCCTCCCGTGATGTAAAATCTTTGAATGCATCTTCTATCTGTTTCACAGTTGTTTCTAAAACAAAAACCCAAAGAGTGTCACCGAGTTAGATGACATGTTCCATAGGAAAAAGAATTAACAAAGAAAACAGAATATGAAATGGCAAAATCCACTTTCGGCCAAAAAGAGAACAACTAAGAAGTATTATCATCTTTCCAATGTGTCCAAATTGAAAAATTTTGGGGCGGCTCAAAAGCATACTTGAGTCCACAATGAGGTAATTTGTTGTCCTCCTCAAGTCTCCAGCAAGTAAAAATCCAGTGACTGTGTCCTACATAAACCAGTAATTAATCAGAAGAACCTTATAGTACTGACTGTAGAAGAAATATACTTTTGCTAAGTTGCTAAAGTACATGATTGCACGTAGCATATAACAACGATATTCTTTATTTAAATATTTCAGCACATAGAACGCAGAAAAGAGGAAGATATTCAGGCATACGGATCCCAGAATTCGTGGAAAACCTCCTTTTGCATCATGGTTCTGGAAAAAATTTTAATATTATGGTTCTAGAAAAAATTTTAACTACTTTTATTGTTTATATGTATCACTTTAAAGAAAATATTATAGCATTATAATATTAGCTTTTTTTCAAAAGCACCCTTAAAAAACACAATCTAAACAAAGAATCAAGAAAATATTTACGAGCATAATGTGAAACGCAAGCTGCTTCAATCAGTTTTCTTAAATTGTTCTTGATTGCTTCAAATGAGAAGTTAAGGAAGGAAAAACATACTTATCAGGCCTTACTCAATGTAATGGAGAGCACCAATTTCCAATTTTTCACTGTATAATCTCTAGATTATAATCGAACAAGATGGGGAAGAGAAGGCTTGGAAGTGGCTAGTTGAGGGGGGCGGTGAGGAGCAGACCGGCTGACGTGGCGACAGGCAAACCAGTAGAGGTAGCGGCGAGGGGTAGACCAGGGGAGGTGACGGCAGTTGTTTTGGGGATGGGAGGAAGAGCTTGATTTGGGGATGAGACTAATTGATTTGGGGATGAGACTAACCGAAGAGTAGGGTTGTCTTTCTTTTTTTTTATTTTCTTGTATTTTCTTTTATTTTTATTAACAAATACACTAATGTGATGTTAATTTACAAAATTATCCTTTGTTTATTTAAACTTCAAACATCTTACATGCGTAATTTTATAAATAAAAATGGATAAAATTGTAATTACATATATAATATTTAATATATGTGTGTGTATAAATGATGTGGCATTTTTTTCCACATCATCATCCTAATAATGAATGCCACAATTATCTTTACCCACACATATTTGACATTTATACTTATGTGTGGGTAATATGACCAACAAAAAGGCCTACATCAGCATTCCAAAAAAAATTTGAAAATGCCGCCAATTCTCAATTTGGAGGAAAATTTTCCCACCCAATTCATGTGTAACTATTAACCTTTACCTACACTTAATGCAAAAAAAAAAAGCCAGCTCAGCATTTAAAAATTTGGAAAAACCCGCCAAACCCTCAATATTTGGAGGGAAATTATCTCATCCAATTCATTTGTAACTATTGACTTTTACCTACACTTAATCTGAATTAAAAAATGCCACATCAGCAATAAAAAAATTCAAAAATGCCGCCATTTCTCAATATTTGGCAAGAAAATTTTCCACCAAATTCATATGTAACTATACATTTTTACCTACACATAATAAATGCCTAATATATAGTAATTAATCATATTAGATTTACCCACACATATAGAATAAATGTGTAGCTAAATACCCACACATATTATGTGTAGCAATTTTATGTGTGGGTAAAAACTAAATTTCTTGTAGTGTGGGTTCCTCCCTTTTGAAGCAATCTAGACCCCTACACAACAATGTGAGTAGATACCTAGTTGACAATCTAAGGATTAAATACAAACCAATCAAAGAAAAATTCTAAGCAAGGAATTGAACAAGTCGCCACAAGGATCACCCTTGATAAGACTTAAGAGTAATTCTTAAGCCAAAGAACTAAGAAGTAATTCTCACAACTGAGAAAAAAACTCACAAAATTTATTAATCTCACATATCAAATTTGTGAACAGTAACTTGTCCATAAATAGGGTTACAAAACAACTAATAGAGAATTCTAGAAGCTTAACAAAACTCACTAGTTGCAACCTATCACAATATGGTAACTTTCTAAGAGATTACAACTTGTAAACTAAGTAAAATACTTAACATTAAAGACTTAAAAATATTGAAAATTAGTCCAAAACATCTTCATGGGCTGGACATCCCTCATTAAGTTCAATTAGGCCTCCACCTTTCGACTTTGAAAACCTCCAACAAGTCCAACAACATCCAACCACTTGCACACATCTTACATTGGACTAAGTGATGTTCTTTGAGCCTCTTTTGAAGAAAAATTTGATCCATAACCAATATATGAACTCTTGGCCCAAAATACTAACTTGAGCAACATGAACTCCAAGTCCAATAACCAATTTGAGCCCGTATGAATACCTTGGACTGCTTGGCAAGTTTAGTCCCCTTTCTAGCTCAAAACGAACTAAATGATCATCAAATCCATCCTCAACTTGCTTGCTTTGTGTAGACGGCCTTGGATTCCTATCAATCCCTCTTTTCTCGAAAAGATTCGTTCTCGAATCACCTACACCATAAAAATAAAGATAAGTAACGTTGAAAGTTTGATTCAAGACACAATAACTACCTAGCAAGTCTAATTCACAAGTTAGCTTAAGAATGTTCTCAAGACATGCAAATTCACCTAATAAATAATTAAACATATGCAATGATGATGCAAAAATTGAAATATATTTTAAGTCCAAAAGCTTTCTCTTATGAGCATAATCTTTAAAAACTTGAACAATAATCAGAACTCATTACGTGATAAACATGCAAAGAATGAAAACTCCAAAAATCAGAATTAGGATGTAAAGAAACACTATGTTGCATGTCAATAAAATGTGAACAATCATTCAAATAATAAATAATCTTACTATATACAAATTCATCATGCAATAAAACCCAAAAAATTCTAAAAACGTTATCCCTTAACACATTAAAAACCGTAGGACAGAATGTAAAGCAACATAAATCTTTCCTAACAAAATGCAAGTAGTGAACTACATTGGGAAATGCAACTTGGTTCATACTAACATTAAAGGCATAATCATGCAATGAGACACTAGAATGTAAAAATAGATTAGAATCTAAAGAACAAAATCCTCCATGCCACCAATCAAATAAATCAAATAAATAATTTCCAATGGTGGTGACGTTCAAACAATGTCCTTTGTCCATTTTCTTATGTTGTTGGATCATGGAAACTCCTTTAATTTCCTTAGTCAATGATGAAATAACAAAGTCAGATTCAATGCCAAGAAGAAGAGTCCATGTGGATGGCATCTGTCTTGGAGAACCAATCTACAAAAAGGACACAAAAGCACTAGGAACAAATTGGTTAAGTGGGTTAGCAAAATACACTTTTTCTTCGAAGTTCAATTTTACAAGTGGTGTAGACCTCACAAGTAAAACATTGTTTTCCTCACTTTTGCAATCTCTCTTATTCTTTTCTTTTTCATCAATTTGTTTCTCCTCATTAATCTCACCACTTTTGCATTTGTTTTGCACACATTCTTCCAATGGCACTTCAATGTCAACAATGCATTCCTCCATTGGTGATTCGCAATTAGCATCAAGCACACCAATATGTATATCATCTTCATCTTTAGACTCCTCTAATGGTAGTGTGTCATCTTCACTAATTGTCAACATTGGTAGTTGAGGCTCTTAGGCTCCTCAATTTCAGTTGACACCTTCTCCTCTGTCGCGTCCGAAATCGACAAGGTTGAGTGGGGTCATAACTGTCGTGCCCCGAAAAAGACGGTTCGGTTCGATAACCCATTTCAAAAAGATAGAGTTTTGGAAAAATCGTGTGTGTGCAATGAAAATCGAATTTTTAGTGAAAAAAATGTATTTTTAGGAAAAATGATATTTTAAAAGAAAATAAGGCCAGGACTAAAAATGCGATAGTTTTGGCCAACTAATTTTGAAAAAGAGTTTTATTTTTAAATAAACGGAGTCGCCACTTGGTATTGAATTAGAGTGTATCAAGTCACCTGAAAAATCGTTTAACAAAACAAGAATAAAATTTTTAGAAAAAATATTTAAAACCCTTTTTCGACTCTGGTCTACGAAAAAAAAACGAGAGAAGAAGGTCCGGGAGTCACATTTGAAAAAAGGGAAAGCAAAGGCTCGTGCCTAAGCCACCCTTTTCACCTAGCCGCGGCTAGTTGCAAGGTTTAATCAAGATTTCCTAAATTAACCCCTAAATTCTTTCGCGTTCGGATGTATCTAAATAAATGCAAGTCCCAAATCTAAATGTGGTATCGGGAGGGTCAAAATGTTCCATCGAGACTTGATCGAAATTATTGCATTGATTGCGAAACTCAGAATGAGGCTCCAAGGGAGTCATGAGTGTGAATGCAAAAATGAAATGCAAAAAGAAAGAAAAAAATAGTAATATAGATAATAAGTGGTCGAGAAAAGTGGGGATGCATCATAACGGGTACGGGGGACTAATAACTTGTGACTGAATGTTCCTACTTACGGAGAGGGGGAACGGCATGTACGCCACCGCTTCCCACGTAAGTAGGCGACTATTTCTAGTCGAATCACACAAATGACCTAATTTCTAAGTGAAATGAAACCTAAATGTCATGCATTTTTCGAATGCTAAAAATAAATAGCAGTAATAAAATATATACCAAATAATCATGCAAATATGAAAATTTCTAAAAAAAGAAAATGTGTTGTGAAATGAAATGCATGCGAGTGAAACTATCACTAAAATGTCCTAAAGGTCTAACCGTTGGACTAGCCCTTTCTAGGAATCTCTCACTAGCGTCGGACTAATGGAGAAACGAGAAAACCACAACTAGTGTTGGACAAGTGTGAGGACAGAATAATAAAGCTGATAAAGCATAAATTAAAATTAAAACGTGAATTAAAAGCAGGCAAACATATAAGGCATATAAAAGCACGTAGGAGCACATAACACATAAGCATAATATTTAGATGCAAATCTTAAGGAAAGCGGTAAAAGATATAAGCACAAGAGCACATAAAAGCACGTAAATCCTAACTATTACACCGGCGAGAATTAGTTACAATTTAAAGGGGAAAATAAAAAAATGACCTATCTATTACATTTGCTATCTAAATACACAATTTTTGCTAAAAATACGAAAGGAAAATAATTTAACCATTACATAGGCTATCTAAATACAAAAACATTATATTTTTGTCGAAATAATAAAATTTAAAATTAAATAAGGTATAGTTAAAAAAAACATATGGAGAAAATACATAATATATCACATAAAAGCACATTAGAACACATAAAGTGAAATCAATGAGAACTAGAAATACCTCCTTAAAGACCCGATACTTAGTGCTAAGAAAATAAATAAACGCATTAAAGGTACCACAATTTAATAAAATAAATCACAAAAATACTAAACTCTAATCAAATTGAGGGAAAAATGCAAATTCTATTAAACTAAAGGCTTGAAAGCAAAAATGTAAACTTAAGGGACTTAAGGGTAAAATCGAAAGTTCTAACGAATCGAGGGGAAAAATTGAAATTTACACAAGTCTAAGGGCAAAGATTCAAATTAAAGCAAATTGGGAGGTCAAAATAAATTTCAGCAAAAGTAGGGCAAAAACATAAATTTCAGGATCTAATTGAAATAACATAAACTCAAAGGGGGTCAATCTAAAATTAATGGGGTCTTAGATGCACAAAATAAGAAACTAACTAGTTGGATTAGCTCAATTAACTAATTAGTTAAACGAAAATCAAGGCTAAACTAGGACAAGATTAGGATTATACTAAAGCATTAACTAAAGTAAAAATATTAGAACAAAATACAAACACCCCAATTACTTATTTGACCGAATCACCATTGACCAAAAATCTCTTTATTCAATTTGTTCTCTCTTTAGCATCTGTTTTCGTTGTCTGATTCCTTTCTCTTTCTGTCCTTGTTTGCTTTCCGTCTCTCTCCCTTTCTCGTTATCTCTATTTCTTCTTCCTTGCCTCCAGATTCCCCTGCTTTCTGTTTTTTTTTTTTCTGACTGACCCCTTCCTGTCTTCTCTCATTCTTTCCTCTCTTCTTTGCAGTTTCTTCTCACGCCGTCCAGTTCTCTGTCTCGCCCTCTCTCTTCTTTCCCTTCTTTTTTTCTCTCTTTCTCGCTCCTATCTCTCTGATCTATTTCATCCTTTTCAGCTGGCTTCACCATTTTTCTTCTCTCTTCATTCTGTCTCTCTCTCTCTCTTTCTCTAATTCTGGTCTCTCTCTTCATTCTATCTTTTCTCTGTTCTCTTCTTCCTAAATCCCCAACTCTCTCAAATTATTTATTCCATCTCAACACAAATCAGTCAAAACCAATGCAATATTTCATCTATACACAAGTAATTAAAGAGGAGGCCGCAGAATTTTTACCTGGCTGCGAGTGAGAAATCTGGTGGTGGTGGTGGTGAGGGCCGCAGCTTCGGAGGTGGCGAACTGGGCTGATTGGGTTTGATGGTCGTTGGGTAGCTGATGATGGGTGACGAGGGCTTGGCGGTGAAGAATTAAAGGGGGAGAGAGTTTCTGGTAATGTTTCTGTGGTTGAGTGATAGATGATGACATGGTGGCTGGTGGTGATTGGATTGATTGGAGTGATGGTTACTTGTGATTTGCCATCGGAGGTGCGACTGCTTGGAGCTGTGATTGTGATTTTTCTGCAGGCTTGAAGGTGGCGGTGGAGCTAATTGATGATGGTTCTGGTGGCATTTGAGACTTCGTTTATGGTAGTTTGGCAGTGGACTGATGAGCCAGCCGGTCGTGGTTCGTTCACAGCTACGGTGGAGGTGCTTGATGAAATTAAGACTTCAGTGGTTTGGGAGGACCTGCGTGTCTATGGTGATTGTGTATGTTTGTGATGTGTGTGTGTGTGAAATGTGCTTGATGTTGTGATTATGCGAACCGCTATGTGTGTGATTGTGATTGTAGGCAATTGATTTGAGTTTGGTATTTTGTCTAATTTTGTGCAAGTCTTGGTGGGTGATTAGAGGGGATGTTTTCAGGCTGTAGAAAGTGGCAATTGGGGTTGAGGTGTTGTGACTGGGAAGGCTTTGTGCGTGAATCGTGTCTGGCTCTGATGGAGGAAATGGTGGTTGATTGGTTTTGCTATGGTTCTGTGAATTTGACTGTGGTGGCTTGCGATTTTTGTGACTAAATTTAATGATTTGGGAAGGGCTGATTTAGGCTTGGAAGATGGTGGAGTTGCTGTGTATTTGCAGGTTGAGGAGGGGATGACAGTAGGATGTAGGTGGTGGTTGTGATGTTAAATTGGTGGTGGCGTTGCAGGGGCTGGTGAGTTGATGATGAAGGTCCTGATGGCTTGGGTGGTTGAGGGATGCTGGTGGAGTAATGGTGGGGCTGTTGTTGGCTACAATTTATGGACTGTGGTGGAGGCTTCTTGGTGGCTGAGATGGTTGGGATTCGGTGACAGTTTGAGTGGCAATTGTCTATGAGGTGTGAATGTTTCTGACTGTGGACTTGGCAGGAGGTCGTTTGCTGGTGGATTCGGGTTTTCTGGTTTGATAGGAAAGCCGTATGAGGTTATGTTATGGTGGAGTGAGATTGGGATTGACGGGTTATAGATGGTCATTCATGAATATTTCTTGTGGTGAATACGATGGCTGAGTTTTTGTTTGTGTGTGAATGTGTGTTTTTGCATGTGGTGTGTTTGTCTGTGCTTGAATGTATGTGCGTGACTGTATGTGCTTGTGACTTTGTTGCTGGAGTGCGAGAAAATAGTGTGTGAATGTCGTGAAATCATATGTGAAATTGTGTGTGCAAATGGTGTGTGTATTTGTGTCTGAAACTACTGTGTGTGTGAGTGTGTGCGTGAGTGAACTATGTGTGAGTGAGTGTGTGCTTGTGAATGGATCTCTTTTATGAGCAGTATGTGTAGTGTGTGAGAGAGAGAAAGTGAGTTTATGTGAATCTGATATGTTTTTGTGTGTGAGAGAGAAAGTGTGAATGTGTGTAATGTGTGTACTGTGTGTGATTTAGGGAAGTGTGTGTATTTGAATCTGTGGGTGCATGGGTGTTGTGTGTTTTGTGAATGTGTATGAATGTGTGTGTTTATGTATATGAGAAGTATGTGTAGTGTGTGAGAGAGAAAGGTGAATGTGTTAATGTGTAAAGTAGTGAAAATGGTGTGTGTAGTGTGTGAAAGAGAATGTGAATGTGTATTCTTGGTCTTCTAAGTGTAGGCGTGAAGATGTACTAGTGTGTATTCTAGGTGTTCTAGGTGTAGGCTTGAAGATGTACTAATGTGTGTTCTAAGTGTAGGCTTGAAGATACACTAATGTGTGTTCTAGGTGTTCTAGGTGTAGGTTTGAAAATGTACTAGTTTGTGTTTTAGGTGTTCTAGATATAGGTTTGAACATATACTAGTGTATGTTTTAGGTGTTCTAAGTGTAGGCTTTAATATACACTAGTGTGCGTTTTAAGTGTTCTTAGTGAAGGCTTAAAGATGAATGTAGGAAAAAGTATATGTTTTTGGTGTTCTTGGTGTAAGAGATAAAACTAAAAAACTAAAAACTCTCTAGGCATTATTTTTTTTTCCTCCTTTTTCAATCCCAAAAATAGGCTATTTATAGTGCACAGAAGACTTATCTTCCAAGAAATGACTAAAAGACCAAAACGCCATTGACTATCAAAATTACAACTTTACCCTTACAAAAAATAAAAAAATAAAAATCTATGTTCCCTTACAAAAATAGAAAAAATTAAAAAAATGTAAAAAATAAATTTGTTAATAGCAATTCATCTCAAAAAAAAAGTTAGAAAAACTTAGAAGCATGCTTAAAAAAAACCTAAAAATGAATTTGGGACAAAAAATGACGAAAAATATTCAGGAGGCGAAATGACTATTTTGTCCCTGTATTGTTAAAATATATGAAAAATATCAGTTAGTCTCGAAAAATTACAAAAAAATTAAAAATGAGCTTAAATCCTAAAAAATGAATTTAACACTTAAAAATTGGTGAAAAATGCGTTTGGAATGTGAAATGACAATTTTGTCCCTAAACACGGTATTTATTAAAAAAAATAGCGATCATTCTCGAAAAAATTAAAAAAATTTAGAAACATGCTTAAAAATTTGAAAAATAAATTTGGAACTTAAAAATGGACGAAAATAGGTATTCGCGAGACGAAATTATCATTTTGCCCATGTGCTGGCAAAATACAGAAAAATATCAGTTAAATCTGAAAAAATCATAAAAATTAGAAAATACTTATAACATACAAAATATGAATTGAAAACCTTAAAACTAATAGAAAAATATTTACAATTGAAAATTACTGTTTTACCCCCCGAAATTACTAATTTTGTTCCCTCTTTTTATTGAAAAATTAGAATTTGAACCCCAAAGATATAAACATGCCCCCAATGTTTGAAAAATAAATGGTGTGTCAAAATTTGGTGTCTACATCCTCTTCAATTTTAGGAACCCTTTCCACTTGATCAACTACAAGAATTTTTTCATATTTACTCAAAAACCTGTTGATAATGTCATTGAGTTTAGCAAGAGAATCATCTCCCTTTAATTTTGAATTAGCTTTGTGAATCTTTCCATGAGAATTGAATTGAGAATCCCTTGACTGAATTGGTCTCCTCTCCTTCTTCCTTGAAGTATAATAATCTTTATCATCACGATCAATAGCATTCTTAGAAGATTTAGATGGAGACTTGAAACAACCCTTTTTATTAAACAATCCCTTAGCTTCCCAACTATCAAATCTTGCATTGATGGAGTCACATTGACTTTGAAATTCTCGCATAAGATGCATGAGGTTGTTTTCCATCTCTTAAACCTACAAGAAAAATGTTAGTAACAAAAGTAGATATGTCCTTTCTCACCACTCCCTTAGTGTTTGCGCTCTTCACTCTTGTATCTCTCAAGTTATAATGGCTTTTACCCGATGATAATCTCTCCAACTAAGCCTCTTACCACTCTTGAAATCACTTCTTGTAAGTTCTTTAGTAAAAACTTGCTCAATCAAGCCTTACCAAAGTCCTTTAGTATCCAATTCAATGAAGAGAATAAGAATGATGGAAATAGGAAGCTTAGAGTTAGGTTTGATTCACAAAGAATGCAAGAATATTAAAGAAAGCAAGAATATGACCCACGGACACAATAGATGAGATCCTAATGTGTGGTTCTTTGTGTGTGAAATCTCAAATAATAGTGCTTTCTTAAAAGAAAATAGTGAAAGAATTAATTCTTTGTGAAAAACAAAAATTCAAGTTTTCCTAGTCCAAATAGGATTTGGTCTATCTCCCTTCCAAATTCAACTACAAATCACAACCACTTTAGGACTTGATTTCCCCTTCAAAACCACGTCCAAATATCCCTTTCCCTGGCTGAAATTGATGCCAAAACATAAAAGAGGAAACACTTTCCTTTTCCCTCTATGTGCTGGAAATCCAAGCACATATAGGATTGGGGTTGGCAGCCCTTTTCCCTTGTGTTTTAGGATTGGTGACTTCTCCTATATATAGCACGGTTTTATGCTTGTTTTAGGCTTCAAAAAATCATGCTCTTTGCTGCTAAAACCCCAGAAACAAATCACAATCAAATCAAATCTTCCACACAACAAAATTCAGCAACACTTAAGCAAACCCCAACTTGGCAGTAGCAAACTTCTTCAAGGAAACTAATTTCAAATAAGGTAAGTTTGCTATTTTTTTCTTTCTAAACAACAAAAATACTTACTCAAACACTTAGAAGACATGCTGGACAGAAAGAATTTCAATGAAAATTCGTTTTTGACTTGACAAGTTTCAAGAAACTCTTCAAGAACAATTTTCCAGCAATCAAGAACTTCAAGAATCTGTCCAAGAACTTCAAGATTTTGGTTCAAGACTTCAAGAAAATAATTTTAGCAAGGTATGTCTTGAAAACACAATACAAATTCACCTCAAAACACCACACAAGTCGTGCTGGACAGAAACAAAAAGTGCAAGGCTTTTTCTCTCCTTCTTTTGCACGCCTCTTAAACAATCTTTTTCCTTTCAACATGTGCACGGTTTTTGCTTCTTTGTGCACACCTCTTTTTTTTTTTTGAACGACCCAAACAACCTTTCAAATCCCAAATTCACACTAGAAAATTTTGAGTTTTTTCTTGAAAAATTGTTTTTCACAAGGCACACAAACAAGAAAGCAAGATAACACACAATAGGAACAAGAAAACCATACAACCTAGAATTCTTGATTTTAGACAAATCAAGAACGACTCTAAAGACCTAGAACTATTTTAGGATGGCACAAGAACAGAATTTTGACACAAAAAACAACACAAAACAGTGAAGATATGAAGAGAACAAAAGCAAAAAAAAATTGGACAGATTGAGAACAAAGAAAACAATGCAAGAATAGGACACAAGACAAACGAATTTGACACAAAAAAAATAAGGATATACCCAAATTTTCAAAAGGAAAATTGGGTTGGAAAAACCTGCAAAAATTCAAGGAGTTGGCTCTGATACTAATTGATGTGAACGCGCGGAAGAGACTAGCCAAAAAAGCCTTGAATCTCCAAGAAAAGCAACTCGTTAACTCTTGACAATTTTGGAACACGTCCAAATCATCAAAGACGTGGAGTTGTTTGTGCCTCAAGCTCCTTCAACTTCGTTGGATTCCTCCCTCTTGAAGCAATCTAGACCCCTACATAATAATGTGAGTAGATACCTAGTTGACAATCTAAGGATTAAATACAAACCAATCAAAGAAAAACTCTAAGCAAAGAATTGAACAAGTCGCCACAAGGATCACCCTTGATAAGACTTAAGAGTAGTTCTTAATCCAAAGAACCAAGAAGTAATTCTCACAATTGAGAAAAAAAACTCACAAAATTTATTAATCTCACATATCAAATTCGTGAACAGTAACTCGTCCATAAATAGGGTTACAAAACAACTAATAGAAAATTCTAGAAGCTTAACAAAACTCACTAGTTACAACCTATTACAATATGGTAACTTTTTAAGAGATTACAACTTGTAAACTAAGTAAAATACTTAACATTAAAGACTTAAAAATACTGAAAAATTAGTCCAAAACATCTTCATGGGTTGGACATCCCTCATTAATTGCAATTCGGCCTCCATCTTGCGACTTTGAAGACCTCCAACAAGTCCAACAACATCCAGCCACTTGCACACATTTTCCATTGGACTAAGTGATGTTTTTTAGCCTCTTTTGAAGAAAAATTTGATCCATAACCAATATATGAACTCTTGGCCCAAAATACTAACTTGAGCAACATGAACTCCAAGTCCAATAACCAATTTGAACCCGTATGAATACCTTGGACTGCTTGGCAAGTTTAGTACCCTTTCTAGCTCAAAGCGAACTACATAATCATCAAATCCATCCTCAACTTGCTTGCTTTCTGTAGACGCTCTTGGATTCCTATCAGGTTTGTGATAGTTTTTGTAAAATGAGTACTGATGTCGGTCGCTTATAAAATAACTAATGCCCAGTAAGCTTTCAATTTTTAAACAGTATAGGATGCTCATAAAATTACCAGCGTCTGATATCAATGCTCAGTCTACAAAACTTACCACAAACCCCCCCCCCCCCCACAATGAATCTCATTTTGTTACTTGTGATTTTTTCAATTTTTCTAAACAAATTTTGAACATAAATGTGCATACTTTTATGAATAATTGTATAAAAAATCTTTAAAATTGTTATAAATTTTGAAAAAATATTCAAATTTAAAATAAAAATATTTGGTGGGAAAATTTGAACTATTATTTTTGAAAAAGTGAGAAATTTTTTGGTAGAAAATTTCTTGGCTTGTGGCCAAATAATTTTCTAACTAAACAAGCATATTTTGAAAAAATTTTCCCAAATAATCCCAAATAATGACATCTAAACACTAGTAACAACACCCCCCGCTGGGTGGGCCCCCCAAAAAACCCCAAAAAAAAAAAAGAAAAAATCCTGACTTTCTGAAATATGAATTTGATACTGGCCGGGTGAACTGTCTTGTGGTTCTCGGCTAAGAACACAGCAAATCTTACACTACTTCGCAAGATTAATATTTGGGGATATATGTTTAGGGTTTGCTGAACCCGAAACTTTTCCTCTTATGATAACGTCTAGATGTTTGCAAAATCTTGATTTCGAGGTGAAGTTGAGTGCCCTTCGTGCCCAATGTGCACAGTTAGGAGGCTAAAATGTTTCAACTTACTGGAGCTCTTATGAGATCTCTCTATTAGACTAACCATGGAAATGCACGACTGTTTCCTAGATATATGCACACGTACTTTCGAATACACAGGATGCATGATCAATCGTACATCATCTACAAGTCTAAACGAAGTTACCACATTTACAACTATTCTTATTACCACATTTACAACTAGTCTTATGTGGGGAAAGAATAAAGGGTCGAGTGGTTAGAATTCTATGGCTCCACTTTAGAGGTAGGGAGTTTGAATCCCGCCAAGCACCCCAATTGTAATAGTATAGGTTTGATTGAAAAAAAAAAAACTATTCTTATGTGTGAAATTTTGAGGATCCACTATTGAAATATATCATCATGCATGACTTTCATGCTTGCTGAATTTTGAAGTGATTGAATAGCTATATAATGATAGCTTGATGATATGGACATTAGAATTAATATAGATTTTGAGATTTTAAAAATTCAATTTGTGCTTTAAGTTATTCAGTAGTATCAGTTGGCAACTTGAACCTATTGCAAAGTGATCATTTGTTTATATAAGTTGTGAGTTCTTTTCTTCTTCTTTTTTTTTTTTTTTTTGTGCGTCCTTTTTTTTTTTTTTTTTTTTTTTTGATATACACTTCCTCAAAAGCTTAGACCTCGCAAAATATTTTAATAAGTTTTTTTTTTTTTTTTTTTTGTGCGTGTGTTGAGGGGAGGGAATATCTGAGGGGAGTTTTTATAAACTTCGAAAAAGCCCTATGAATGTATATGCTTTTAGTGTAATCTTTCTTTTGCGCTCCTTGAGTATTGCCCCACAACAATGTAAGACAAACAGTTCTTTTAACCGTAAAGCTAATATGGAAATCTTTCATACAAAGCTCAAAATAAAGAGTCCTAAGAATTGTCGTTCTTATCCCCAAAGATTGTTTTGGCTAAATTGATCCCTAAAGTTTTAGCTGAAACTAATGTAGTTCTCAGAATATATTATTTGGGCAAACTGGATCCTAATCATTTTGTCGAAACAAATACAATCCCTAAAGTATTCAATTTTGGCTAAATTAGCCCCTATCGTTCCATAAAAATTAAGAAAATTCATAAAATAATATAAAAATCGTATAAAATTCATAGAAAACATAAATTTTTTTTAAAAAAATAAAAAATTTGTAAAAAGTCATGAAAATGTAAAATAAGTTCCTATTTGTGTGTTTTACTTTGTTTTTGGTGTATAGAAATTTCAGAACAATAGTAATACAATTTCATATTCATAAATAAAGCAACACCTGTAGATTGACGTTAGTTAGTAAAATCTATCAATTGTCTTCATTTAATCAAATTGGATACATCATATTTATATTATTTTTTTGTAACCTTTTACAATTTTAGTTGCTTTTCCTCAAGATTTATGAATTTTTCTTAATTTTTGTGATTTTTATGAATTTTTATCACACTCTTTTATGATTTTTTTTGGAACATTAAGGATTAATTTTGCCAAAATTGAATATTTCGGGGGCAACATTTGTTTTAGATCAAACATTCGGGACTAATTTGGCCAAAATCAAATACTTTAGAGGACTATATTTGTTTCAGTTGAAACTTTAGGTACCAATTTGGCCAAGGGTCAAACTTTGGAAATAAAAATAGCAATTCGCCCTTTTATTTTGGATTTTGAGTAAAAAAAAAAAAAACAGGATGGGAGATGTGTACACTATAAGAAAAAGTAGTTTTATTAGTCTGTTTGATTGGTTGTAAAATCTTTTCTATGGAAATTCCTTTCCAATGAAAATAATTATTTTCCACCTTAGTCTGTTTGGTTGTCTTGGTGAAATTCTTCGTATGGCAATTGGAGACCATCGAACTAAAATTACCCAACTTGAAAACCGCCGCAATCTCCTTCTAACCCACACACCATAACCACCCTCTAGGCTCCAATCCTGGCAATATCTTTCACCTGCAGCCCCATCCCTACCTTTTTGAAACTGACCCTATCTTAGCTTCCCTAATTACTACCCCTCACTTCTAATTGTGATTCATGAAAGTCAAACTGTGGAAAAGGCACCTAGACGTTTCATCATTATCAGCAAATTGAAGCAGAATGTTGTTGGCAAATTGTAAGCGAGATGGCTGAAAATCATTGGTTAGATCTCCGGTTGACTGTATAGTTGAAGGTATTTGTGGTTTTTGTTCAGTAGACTTGAAGTTCGACGTTGGAAATATTTTAATTAAAAAGAACAAGTGAGCATAGTTTCCGCCCTTGAGGAAATAACTTTAGTTCCTTAATAACTGAAGTTGTTTTATGCCTACCGATGAAAAAAATTTTCCTTTTGAAAATATTTTCTAAGACATTAGTGCAACCAAACACAAGAAATTGGGAAAATATTTAAATATTTTCCCAATTTCTTGTGTTTGGTTGCACTAATGTCTTAGAAAATATTTGAAAATATTTTCCTCCCAATCAAACAGACTTGCAATTAATCTATAGGTTCTTTGATGTCGTTAATTAGGAATAACAAAAAACCAAAAATAATAGTATGACATTAATTTTCAAATCACTATTGGATTTGTGAGTTTTTAGACAGTGACCCTCCTTTTTAAGCCACAAAGGAGTTACAACTGTTTTTGTGACTTATATTCAAATTTTTATGACTGGGATTTGCTAGTCACTGTAGCTACTTTTCCTTGTAGTGGTAGAACGGCGGGGCTGGTTGTTAAGTTTTAGTTTGTTAGTAAATCACATTTTACTAGAAATACTGGTTGCTCTTACAATGTTATAGTCGTCATTGGCTTAACGTCACCAATGCTCTCGTCTATTGTTGACAAAAAAAGGGGAGGAATTTGCAATCATGTTTTCTTGGCAAAATTCATTTACTATAATTTTCAAATTCGTTTATGCTTCCTTTGATTTGCTCCCTTTCCGTCAGGCATCCCAGTCAAAGAAATAAAGAAGCAAAGAATAGAGAGCCAAACAGTGTCGTAGACGAAAGGAGGGAGCAAACAGTTAGGAAGACTAGTTAGCAAGAGTTTTTTTTTTTTTTAATTGGCAAACCCCGTACATAAGGGAGGAGGGATGTCACTCTCAAATTTTACTAATATTATTGAAATCAAATAAAAAACAAAGGAGGGGGACATAAAGCTTTACCTCCAATTATTACAAAAACAATAAAAAACCCAAAAAAGAGTACTACTCCCTTTACAGATATTTAGAACTTTAATTTTTGACTTCTAAAAGAAAGAAAACCTAATTAGTCTAGCCTAACCGCACCACGAACTTCCCTCGGGAGAGATCCAAAAGATGAATAAATCATAGTTGAATGTAACTGAACCCCCTTGTTAGATAACAAATCAGCTGGCACATTAGCTTGTCTAAAACAATGATTTACTTTCCTCCAATGAGGTTGAAGTTTACATATTTTCACATATAAATGTAAAACTGTCCACGGGCAAGAAACATACCCTTTCAAGAAATGCTATGTATGTGGACATATACATGCAAAAGATAGCCTTTCAAGAAATGCTATGTATGTAGACATATACATACAAAAGGTATATGTATGCATGTATATATATACAGTGGCCAATGAGAACCAAATTAGAAAAAAATGTATTCTGTTATCTATTGTTTTATTGATTGTTTTGAGAAATGTGGAATGTTTTTGAAATTATTATTTAAATGTGCTTGTTCCAATTGAATGGCTAGGTTTACTTATTCAGATTTTTTTTTTGGTCAATTCCCATGCATCGAGGAAGGGTGGATGCCTAGCCCTAAGTCTTATTAATCAACAACAAAAAAAAATGACTACAATGAGTTTATGATCCGAATATAAGGCATTCCAAGATTATCTAGCCTAATTAGAGATTTTACATTCTGAGCTTATTAGCTCCCAACCGTAAATTTTTTTTTTTCAAAGTATGAAGCCTAGCTTGGGACATAATCTAGGGGAGAGCTGCGTTAGAAATTAATAATTATGATCTTTAATTTACATACACACACACACACACACACACATATATAATTAATAATTATGATCTTTAATTTACATACATACATATATATATATATATCTCTGTGTGTGTGTATTTATATTACATATAAGTGTGTGCAAGTATATAGGAGAAAAAGAATTATAATATTCATGCATTTTATGGAAGAGAGAAAATATATATGTGGAAGTAAGAAAAAATAGTATACTTATGTATGTCTATGAGAGTACATATGCGAGAAATTATGTAGATATGTGAGAATGGGAGAGAGGGAGATAATCTATGTATTTTGTGTGAAAGTGTGTGTGCGTGCGCGTGTGTACGTGGGATTGTGCATATGAAAAAGAGTATGTATACATGGTAAAAAAATGTTTCTATATTTATCTGTATGAAAGAGAAAAATATGTGTGTGTGCTTACACATATGATTTGTGTGTGGATATGTATGTGCACAAATGTGTTTGAAAGAGTATGCGTGTGTGTATTTGAGTGCATGGTGAGTGCATATTTGCTTGCCTCTTCTAGTATTACTTTATAATAACAGTAAAAATTTGGTGTTGTGTTGATGATTTATTAAAGAACATATTATACAGAACATTTAATAATATGAAAGTTCAACTCAAGCCTCTTACAAATTCACTATATAATAGTTTGATAATTTCTATATTTAATTTGACATTTACTTCCTAAAAAAACTATTGGTTTGGTGCTAATTTTTTTCGCCATCCCATATTACAAATAGAATCCTAATTAAAGTAGAATTTATAACTAATTAAACTATTATAATTTCTCACCTACGCATATTACAAATAGAATCATAATTGAAAATGTGTTCAATAGATAACATCACTTTTTATTTTTTTGAGGCAAAACCCATAAACAGGCAGGGATGCCAGCCCTAACTTTTATTAATATGAATAAACAAACAAAGTACAATGTCAGCCAAAATGCTTGCGAACATAAGGAACTCCTAATCTTTTAGAATTTAGAATGGATCAAAATCTCTGAGGAAACATATTGACAGACGATGTGATGAATTCATTCGTGTCTTGCATGGTTGCCAAAAAATCAGCAACTAAATTTGCTTCTCTAAAAATGTGGGTAATTGAGGCAAACTGATTGCATTTGAGGTTTCTTATTCTTCTCAACTCATGACACATCGACCAATTCCCCATGGAGTTTCTTACAATGAGTTGAACAATACTATTTCAATCAACCTCCACATTGATAGTTCTCAAGTTCCTGTCCGTGCATATTTAAAGACCATATAATAGGGTTGAACATTCAGCATGCATGATATCGATCTCTCTAAACTCCTCGTAGAATGCAAAGATTAGCTTTCCATTGTAGTCTCTCAATAGGCCGCCACTTGAAGCTCCATTGTCTCGAACACTTGCATCCGCGTTTAAATTAAATAGCCATTTTCTAGCTTATTCCACCAAATCACTGACATCTTCATTGACTTGGGAGGCTTAGGCCGCAAAAACCTGGAAACACACGAGTCCATATCACCTTCAAGTTGTTGAAATTTGATTTCTTTAGATGCACCTAAAAATCTCAAATAATTATCCACATCAAATATGATGGATTGTGCAGACATAAGTTTGTTTTGGAAAACTGCACCATTCCTTACTTTCCAAAGAAACCACAATACTACAATTGGAATTATCAATTTGATATGATTATCTCTTGAAGCTGATAAATACCAAGACATAATACAGAGTGCAACATCCAATGCAGGAGAATATTGAAATCCAAAGGCTCTAAAATAGTGCTCCCATACCTGCTCTACCATGTAGCCATTCAAGAAAACACGTCTTGCAGATTCCGAGTTGGCATGGCAACAATTGCATCTTGATGCCATGTGAAAACCCCACCCTTGCATGGCATCATCAAGTGGAATGAAATTGAATAATACTTTCTAAGCAAAAAATGATAGTTTTAAAGGTAAATAGCTTACTCCACACCACCTTAGTAATCATTGAAACATTCCTCTTTTGTCTAAATTGTTCCCATGCCAAAGCTAGAGTAAAATCTCCATCTGAAGTAAGAGCCCACATAATCCTATCAGGTTGATGAGATGTAACTAGAAATTTGAGAATTTGATGAAAAACATTGGAGAAAACCCATTGTAGCAACTTATCAACATTCCATCCCTTATTGCCAAAAAATTTAGGCACTAAGAAATGTGGCGGATTGCTGGAATTTGCTACGTTCATGATTGATCATCCCCAAACTATCTATCAAGCCAAAAGTCAACCATCCCCTCACCTATACACCACCGAATGTGTTCCTCAACTAATTCACGAACTTGCAGCAATTGTCTCATAGTACTTGAAGGCCTTTTACAACACAACATGGAATGGATGATCTCCCTTAGTTTACTTGTCACGCATGAATAAAGACCAAATGGAGTCCCTAGCTCTCAATTTCTACCAAAGTTTAATGGAAAATGCATGGATCATATCTTGGAGAGATCTCACATTGAAGCCTCCTCTTCAAGCGGATAACATAACTTTTCCCAAGAAGAACAATGCAGCCTCTTAATTTTTCCTCCAGAGCCCCAAAGAAACCCATTGAACATCCTCTCCATCGCATGAATCACCGCTTTAGGGGGCTGTAATATTTGAAACACATAAGAGGGAATTAATGTTAGCACAGCGTATAAGAATAATTTTACCTCCTGCCTAAAGTAATTTTGTGCCCCAAAGTTGTAGCCTTGCTCGTACTTTGGCCAAAATCCCATCAAAATATACACATTAGAGCCTACCTTTGAAAATAGGCACACCAAAGTATGTGAATGGAAGCTCTTTTTCAATGAAACCCATAGTCCCTTCAATCATCTAGATAGTTGATTGAGAAGCACTAGAAGTCCATAACGAAAGAACTTTTTGCAACGTTAAGCTTTTGGCTAGGAGACATCTTCATAATATTGCAAAAACCCTTTAGATAATCTAGAAAATATTGTGATGCTCTTGTGGAAATGATTGTGTCATCCGCTGAAATGCCAAATACAGAACTCTTCCTCCAGAAGAACAATAGTATCTTTTATGATCTTATTGAAATAGAAACTCAACTTCCTCTTCTTAAAAATTCAGCAGCAATCAAAAATAATGTCAGGGGATAAAGAATCTCCTTGTTGAACTCATCGAGAGGAATTTGGAAAAGCTAGAAGATTGCCCATTAATTAATATTGAAAACCGGTTATTTGAAATCATTCTATAAACCAAATCAACGCCCCACCCCCGAAAACCGAATGCCCTCATCATGAACATGAGAAATTGCCACTCCACTCTATTATACGCTTTCTCCATATCTAATTTAAGGATTAGATTTTGATCAACCAAATTACTGTTTATGTCAACCACTAATTCCAAAGCTAGCATACTATTATCCATAATTCCTCTTCCAGGAACAAAACCATTCTGCCACTGAGATATAATTACAGGTAAAATCTTATTCAACCGATTGGCAAAAATCTTCGAAATAATCTTCAAACTGATGTTACATAGGCTTATGGGACGACTAATCCTTCCAATACATCGGGCCCTGTTTCTTGGGAATCAAGACAATCAATGTGCTTGTTATATTCCGTGGCAATGATATACCTTTAAAAATATCCATGACTGCCTCACATAAGTCCTTCTTTATGATATCCCAATAATATTTATAAAAAGCCGCCCCAAAACCATCTAATCTTACATGATTTTGATCATGAAGGGAAAATGATGGACCAAATCACTTAGATGAATAAAACCCAGAATCATTATCACCTTAGCAATCATACCAACTCTTTTATCAAAAATTATACAAACACCCTGTTTGATATGAATGTCATAATTTTTCTCTAACAATTGCCTCGTACTCAACAAATTATGATTCAACTCAGGCACATAGAATATATCATATATAAAATTGGTAGATCTATTTTTTAGGCTAATGGAAATTTTTCCCTTACCAAACGCCGGTGGAACAGTGTTATTCCTAAATTTTACTTTACCTTTAACAAACTCATCGGGGCTCAAAAAATAATTTTTTTTCCACACATATGATTACTACATCCAGTGTCCAAGAACTATTTATTTTTATCAACAACTCCATCATTATTACATGCCAACAGTAAAGTCTTTGAATTTTGATTACTATTCTGAGCCTGATTTTCAACAACATTAGCCTGAAAATTACCGTTAGATCTACATTCAAATCTTCTATGCCCAAATTTTTCACAATTATAACACTGAATTTGTTTGCCCATCATTATTTTGGTTAAAATTATATCTATTGTCATAATTATAACCACACATCCACCTCTATCAGGGGCATCTCTAAAATTAAAATTATTACCTCTACCACTATGTTGAGAATTCCATCTGCCTCTACCTCTGTTGTTAGCCTGGCCCTACCTTTATTGTTGTAGCCACGACCTCTGTTATTGTTATCCTGATTTCTCTTTTGGAAATTTTCTTGCTCCTTGGGTTCATCCTTTGCCTTCAAATTTAACTGTTGTGTTTGCAGGGTCTTCTCCATAGTATCCGGGGTGTGCTCCATCTTCCCATTAATTCTTTGTTCAAGTAGAATTAATGAGCCTTGCAATTTTTCAATTTTCAATTCTGACAAATCCTTGATTTCCTGAATTATTGTTATCACGCGATCAAACTTCATAGGTAAAGTGTTAAGAATTTTTTCAACAGATACCCCATCAGAAAGTTGATGATCATTGAGTGCCATCTCTTTCTTGATCTCTGACAAATGGAAAAAATATGATTCAATTGATTCAGATCTTTCTGTCGTTGCAAGTTCAAACTTCCTATTTAATATCATCAAATTGCTTTGCTTGAACCCAATCTATGCCTTTTTATGTTTTCTCTAAAATATCTCAAGCCTCCTTTGTCATATTCGCAGTAACAATTTTTTCAAAAATTAATATATCAATTCCCTGATGAATTTATAACAATGCCATGTTATCCTTCTTTGTGTCTTGTGCATCAGCACCTTTTCCAATTCCTTCTTCAACATATTGATTTAGCCTATATATCTTCAAATGGGTTAACATCTGTTTCTTCCAAAAATTATACTCATCCTTATTCTTCAATTTTGGAACTGAACAAGTAATATTTGTGAGTGCCATAGTTCTGATACCAGCTCTGATGGACACAAATAACTTAGATGAATAAAATCCATAGGAATTAATCAAGAAAACACAAGGAAAATTGAGAGAAAAATTTTCTTATTGAAAGACCGTGGAAGAGGCTGCAATGGCAAAGGAACAAAAACTCAAGTCTAATAAAAAACACGAAGTCTGCAGCTTTTTAAAAAGCAACGGCGCAACCAAAAGATAACCTAAATGCTAGTACTAGTTAATAGGGTAATAATCACACGCACGCATATCACAAAGACCTAACCATACCATCCAATTAAACAATCACACATGGCACCTAACCTAAACAAAATAACCAACATAACTTGGTTTATTATTTTTCTACAGAAAATACCACTTCTTTAATTTCTTCTATTGTAGGTATTGCTTCAAGCTCGTCATTCATTTGTTGACTATCGGCATCTTAAATAATAAGAGGATTTTTTTTTCATTTTTGGAGGTGTTTTTTTTTTTCATTTTTGGAGTTAGTTACAATGAAATTTAATTTTAATTAGGGATTCCAATGATTGACACCTCCAACTTTTTTGAACTATTCAAACTGAAAGATCCTTATGTTTAGATTGAAATTTCAGTGGTTAATACCTTTTGTGGATTTGAAAAATATGAGTATGCTTAAAATCACAACTATGAGTGTACATTTAATCAGTGTTTTGAGAACCAGACCGGATCAGCCGATTCGCTCAGTTGAATTGCGAACCGATCTTGGCTCTGGTCCGATTCTCTATGAAAGCCAGAAGATACCATTGAACCGGTAAGAACCAATCCAACCGTGCGAATCAATTTGAACTGCAAGAACCGTGAATCGCTGATTTTTAATTTAGGCTTTGCAAAAAATATTTGTTTTGATGCAAATGGAAGGTTTTGAACCCAAGACCTCCCACTTGTGTTCTTAAGTGCCCAACCACCCAACCAAGCTTACTTTATGTGGTTGCATTAGACAAATTATTTTATTTATTCTTTGTTTTAGATTTCCTTTATTAATCATTTTTAATAAATTAATTGATTCTCACATTTTTTATTTTTTCTTTCCTTTATCAATCATGTTTAATGAAATTAATTCTTCATTACTTTTTTAGTTTCTTTATTTCCATCAATCATGTTTAATGAAATTAATTGATTCTTACTTTTTTAGTTTGACATCCAATTCATTATGAAATCTCATATTTACTTCTACTAAAATCTTTCATACTAAGCCTAGTCCTTTTTATCAAAAGTGTTTATTATTAATTTATGAGTAAAATATTTTCCTAATTAAAAGTTTAGCATTTGGCTCCTTTAAGTTAAAATACAAATTCAAACTCAAAATTCCAATATATTTTTTTATTGATTGCCACATAAACATGCATATGATTAGGTTATGTTTTTTGTATTAACTAAATATGACTACATTATATTTGCAATTATTAAAATTTTGTCAGTCGTCCCACTTTGCCTGATATAAAAAATTTTAAGAACCATATTTATTTTAATCAATGCATTAAGCGACCAATTTCATGCACAACCAAATTAGGAACCAAAATTACAAATTTTCCCTTAAATATTATGGACGTTTTAATTTTTTACGTGATAAAACATCTATTTTTTACTACTAATATTCTAGGCTTTTGACGGTATTCTTTTTTATTTTTGCCAACATTAACAAGAGCAAAGCCTATTCGATATCCTCAATATTTTTACCCTTTTTTATTTTTATTTTTTAGTGGTGAATTACCATCAAATTAGAAATCTCTATATTGGGGAAAGTATTGATTTGATAGTATTTCAATGCAGCCATCTTTTGGATAGTGGTGAAAATAATGATTGGTAATTCTAATATTTTAAGTATAAGTGATGATTAGTAGCAATTAAATTTTTAGGTATTTGGTTGTATTCTTTTCTCTTTTAAAGTTTTTTTTTAAGTTGATTTTTTTTTTTTTGAGTTTGATGATTGGACTTATATCTCTTGTGTTGAACTTTTTGACTTTTTAAGGTTAAATTGAAGAAGTTATTAAGGTAGTGATATTCACATGGGTGCTGTTGTCCTTGTGGTGACAATGAAGGAATTTTTTCATTGAAATTATTTGCCTTCAACATCAATTATAAATTTGATAATAACTATAATATAATTAGTTGTTAGACTCCGTGGTATTTTTTTATGAACCTCTTTAATATGTGAAAAGAAAAATAAGCATGTACTTTAATTAGTATTTAGATTGTGCTTATTAATATTATTTATATTTGTAATGAAATTATGAAAAAACTTGTGATGATATGTATAATTCTTTGGGATTTCAAGTATGAGTTTTAAGAATTTTCTTATACAATTGTGAAAAAAAAAAGTTGAACCACCGGTCTGACCAGTCAGGACCTTGAATCGGACCTCCTCTGGTTCATTGGCCGATCCGTTTCTGAAAACATTACATTTAATCACGAATGAATCTAAATAATGGAAACTGAGTCCATCTTTGATGCTCAAAATTATCACTTCCTGACATACGAAGCTTGCAACCCCTACCACTAATAATTCATATCAGATTTCCGGCTTAGCAGGCTGATCAAAAAGTAGAAAGACGCGGTGAAATGAGACTTAATGGTTTGTGGTCCATAAACCACAGTTAAAGAAAGCTAGCCATGTACTTTCCAATCTCAAACGCCATGATTTCCTAACCTTGGGAATAATACACCATTACTGATCGTAAGGAGTATTTGGAGGAAACAGTTGAGATTTCTCTTATCCTTTTTTTCTTTTTTTAACACTACATCATGGCATTTTCCTTTTTTTGGTTTAATAATTATTACTCTTATATATGCGAGAAGTATTGTATCAAGTATGTAGAATTTGTTCAACCTCCGATAAAGAAAGGGTAGGCTAATAAGCAGGAAGAATGTCTATATCAAAGAGGTACGAAAAAACTTATAGCGTAGTTGGGTAATAGAAATGGTATCTATGCATGTCATGCTGATTACTTGTTTTCAAGCTAATTATAGGTTCAGGAAGTCGATCTTGTTTAAAAACAAAAATTATTTAAAACTTTTTCAAATATTATTGTAGATATGAGCCAGACAAGTAGTGTTAACTAAATATTTTTATATCAAATATTATTAGAGAATTATGAGTCAGGCAAGTAGTGATCACTAAAAATTTTTATTGTTGTTGAGATTGAGAAAAATATGTTTCCAAACGAGAGGAGAAATGAAAGCAGGAGAAATTTGAGCATCACTAGTGTAAGTATGAATTTTGAGCAAGTGCCTCATAACTCTCTTAATGAAAACCATTTCAGATTTAATATAATTTGGTAATTACAATGAAGTTCTCTAAATTATATTTCTAAATTATTTAGTTGCAGATATGTCTATCTCTTGGTTGAAAAAATAATTGACATAGAAATGAATGAAAATTGAGATTCAACCACCAATCTTCCTGAAAGTCGATATTCATTCATGTTTGATAGTGGAAAAAATATAGTAGCGTACTTTTTGAAATTCAAAAAATATAAACTAAAGTTAAAGCACTAGTACATGGATGATTGATTGTTACGAAAAAGTTAAAACATTTTGATGGAGATATAATTGGAAAAAAAAATAGCACCAAAACTACAATTTTTTTAGAGGAAGTAAAAGTCAAATTAAGTAAAAAATTGTCAAATTATTATATGGTAATTTGGGAGAGGCTTGAATTAAAGTCTCATATTATCAAATGTTCCGTATGATACGTTTTTTAATAAATCAAACAAGACACCAAATTTTATTCTTATTATAAAGTGATACAAGAAGAGGCAAACAAATATATACTACGAGCGTAAAAAAAAAGTTTAATACAATTTAATTATAAGTTTTTTTTAAGTGATTTCTTTTCTCAATTTGGTAGTACATATACAATCTATGATCAACTAATCGTGTGTACGGCTATCAAAAATATATGGTTGGAAATATTAATTCTTTTTATTTGATTGATGATGTACCTAAATTAAAATTCATAAATTACCTTTGATTAAATTAGGTTGCACTGTGTTAAAAAGTTTTGTGACTTACAAAAGAGAAGATAATTAGTGTTTTTGATGAGACTTCAATACATGTTTGACACATTTCGAAACATATGAAGTCAAAATTCACTACAGGAAGCCTTCAAGAGTAAAGAAATTTACAAACTTAGAGTTTACTAGTAGCATTTTGTCAGATTTCTCTATATGAATATCAATTCTGTCTTGATGTACAACAATTATTATACATAATGAGCCTTATTTGGAAATCAGAATAAGGTGGATCCCTATATATCAGGCGTCTATATTGCAAGTCCTATTTCTTGCTTCGACGTAAAAGTCATTATTCACTTCCTTTCTTATAGCCTATATACAGCTTTTGCGAATTTGTTAGTTAATCTTCTTTTCTCAAATACTGCCATCGTGGTTCTTCCTTAGTTGATTGCAGTCGCTCACGTGGGTGATGGATCAATCTTAATTATTTTTCTTATGGGAACCAGTTAAGTGATCGCCATAATTACGTATTTAATTTATGTAGTAGAAAATAAGAATAAAAAAAATTAAAAAACAAGGGGATCATAAATACATGGGTAATACTTCCAATCATTTGTAGTACGAAAGCATTGAAATATTTTTGAAGACCTTGGTCTTACACAATCTTAGTTTTGATGATTAACAAACTAATAATAATATTTACTAATATTTTTATCAAGTTATCTTTGTAGCAAAATCAATTAAGAACCAAAAGGAGATGAAAACTACAAAGAATCCGTCATCCGGACAACTATGCAGACACAACAGAAGACATGTGAACGTCCAGACAGTTGAAAGGGCTCAAAATGAGTAGGCCAAAGAGCATGCGGATGGATCATCCGGACGTCTGCATGTCTTCTGATGAGCATCCGAATGGTCATTTGGACTCAATAACGGCTAGTTTTTCAACACTGTGTTTTTGACCATTTGAGCTCTTTTTAACCCCTTTTCTCACCGCATATATATATACCACTTAGTGTAGTATTGTTAGCAACCTTTGCCTATATTGATCACAAGTGATTTTAGAGTGATTTTGAGATAAAATACTCTAGTCTGTGTGTTCTTGTAAGTCTTTGTGAAGTAAGTGTGTTGAGGTTAGTTAGTGTTCTTCAAAATTTGGATGGTAGCTTTCAAGTGTAGCAGTGAGAGAGTTAATTAGATATTGTAAAACTCTTTGGTTCAACTTATAGTACTTAGTGTGAGCAAAGAGGAAGTCTTTGTCTCAACTAGAGCTAAGGGAGTGTGAGCAAACAGTGATCCCTCCTTGTACATGTTGGTTTGCTTCACCAACTTAAGAAGAAGCACTTATTGGATTGAATTCCAAGTTGAGGAACTTGGCAGTGAATGTAAGTTACCGAGTTTAGTACCGAACTACTATAAAAATTCCTGTGTGCTCTTTTCTTTACTTTACTTTTATTCTTGTTTTTATTTTGAGCTTTATATTTGTTTATTTTGAACATTATCATTACAAGTTTGTTTATTGTTATATTGGTTGCATTATTTTTGAGGCCAACAATTTTCTTTTCTTAGTTCTACTGAGGAATTGGAAGAATAGAACATGTTTAATACTTTCAACTATCTGTACTGTAGAAGTATTGCAAAAATTTTTTTTTTCTTAATTTTAGGAGAGATTGGAAGAAGACCCGTGAAAGGGATGCAAAATGAAGACCCTTTATTAATGGACCTATATAATTATTGTAATATCTCATTTTATTATACTATATTCTATAACCTATTCTGAAAAGTATAACAATTTATCCGGTCAAAAATTGTGGAAAATTATGGAAGCCACCCTTTTTAATTACAGTCCTTGATTTTCCCAAAATAGAAACCTAGCCATTCGTAACACTTCTAGGTATCCATTTTTGCTAACTGATGTTATTAGTAGTGACACAAGTTACTTTGTGTTGACTATGCTTAAATTAAAGTTAAATTCATCAAAATTTCCAGATAGCACAAGCAAATAGTTAGCATGCGAAAGTAACGCTCCTTACATATTAAATTGACATTAGCTGTCAATTTAATCGACCGACAATCAATTTTGTATAAGGTAGTTAGTTTATTTTCTTTGATGAATGTTTGAGATGGAACTGAATTTTTTTATAAAAGCAGAAATATAAATACACTAAATTATAGTTCTTCCAAAAAAAAATTTCACTTTTATATTCTTTTAGAATACATATTTCATAATTAAAATATTTGACTTCTCAATATTGGTTTAGTTACATAACCTCTCAGTAAGTTTTGATGGACCAAAAAATTACAATTTCTATGCAGATTGATGAACACTATGTCGTGATTCTTGATATATATATGTGTGTGTGTGTGTGTGTGTGTGTGATGTTTTGTGTAGCATTTGTTTTGTTGAATGAACTATTTAAAATATACTACCTCAAACTTTGATTGATGTTTCTATTATTTTGCTTATTTATGAGCATTTCATATTCACATATTTCTAAAGGATTATATAACGACGCCGTTAACATATAAAAAAAGAAAACTCTATATCATTAATATTTGACTGAAAATATAGAAATTCTATTCATCAATAGATATTGAAATGTTACTATGAGCATAAATGAGAATACATTGCAAGGACAATTAAAATGCTAAAAAAATAGTAAACTTCAAAAATAAATAACTTACCTTCATTTTAACTTACTTGACTCCCTATCCATCTTTTGACTATTACAATCTTCAATGTTTTCAAATGAAAGGTAATGATATTGCCATTTAAGATTTATAATGTTACACGTTTGAGAGTAGAAGTGCTTTCTGTACACATATGAGAAGGAAAAAATATTGCATTTCAAAATTAGGTGTGGGAGGATAAATCTTAGAAGAAAAACAAGAGTCTGTGTATGTAATTGATGGTAATAAAATACAAGTAATATCTTTTAAATTGTTTAGGAACTAAGAAAATTGAGTAATATATTTTTTCTCAAAACTGTTAATACAAGTGATGTGAAATTCAACATGGTGTAGAAAAGTTTTGTTATTAAGGGTTCATTCAATTGGATGTAAAATATTTTCCTAAATAAATTATTTTCGTAGGAGAATATCTTACAGGAAAAAATTCATTCACCCTAAAATTTTCTGTTAGATGGATGGCACTTAACGATTTAGGCAGTCGTATCAATCAAATAAAATATTAACGATTCCTACCGTATATTTTTCGATAAGCACACACATTTTTAGTTGACTTTGGATTGTATATGTGCTACCAAATTGTGAAAAAGAATCACTAAAAAGTGCTTATAATTGTAGCTTGTATTAAAATTTGTCTATACTCGTAGTGTATATTTGCTTGCCTCTTCTAGTATTATTTTATAATAAGAGCAAAAAATTGGTATTGAGTTGACGATTTATTAAAGAACATGTTATATGGAACTTTTGATAAAATGAAAGTTTAATTCAAGCCTCTCACAAATTACCACATAATAATTTGATAATTTCTTTATTTAATTTGACTTTTACTTCCTAAAAAAATTGTAGTTTTGGTGCGCTTTTTTTTTTTAATCAATCATCCATGTACTGGTGCTTTAACTTTAGTTTATATTTTTCGAATTTTGAAAATGTATATGAGTATTGATTCCCTTTGAAGTTGAGGTCCACTATATTTTAGTTATATTTATTAGGATTAATTGCACTAAACTCCCATGAACTTTTGGGTGAGTTGCACTTTGCCCCCATAACTTCTTAGATAGGTAGTTTATTCCCTTTTTCATGTTTCTTGACCAAAATAACCTCAAATATTACTATTCTTTATTCTCAACTCAATTTTCTTTGGTCAGGTTCTTTTTTTTATTATTATTTAATTCTTTTCACTTCCTTTACAAACATTTTCCTATATCTACTCTTAAGGCATCATGGGACTCTTTTTTTTAATTTTTTTTCTCATTTCTTGCTTCATCAAAAAATAAATAAAATAAAGACTTTTTGAACTAGGTGCTTGGGATATAAATTTATTGGATAAATATTAATAAATTTATCACTTTAGAGATTTTACCAATAAATAATATAAATAAAAAATCACTTTTAAATTTAAATATATGCTTTTCTCTAAGATTTTAAAAATTCTTGATAAATTTTAAATTTTTTAATATTTTTTATCAACTTTACACATATAAAGTTCTTAGTTTTTAATCTCTCTCTTGGAAAAATTTAGATTGTTTTATATATTTTGTATCAACTTTACATCTATAAGTTTAATATTGTTGGAATCTTACTTGAATTAACTTAAACACGTGGATCGATCTTGAAAAAGAAGTCAAAAAAATTATATTTTATATATCCCTAAATTATTTTGATGCATGAGCCTTTTTATTCCTACCACTATATATTAGGTGCAGTTTGTAATATCTTATTAATCTTTAGGGTGAGAATTATGTTTAAGTTTCTAAGAGACAAAAAATGTAAAAATTAGGGACTAAAAATATAAAAACTATTATATTTAAAGTTAAACAATTTGAATCTTGACATAAATTGACTGGTATGGTCAACCTTAATAAAGAATGACAGAAAAAATAACAAAAAGGAAAAGGAAATAAGAAAATGAACATAAAATAAATAAAAAGTGTTAGACAAAAAATTTAAAAGACTTTGATGGTTTTTTAATCCAAGAACATTAAATGGGGGTGAAGTGCCTATCTAAAAAGTTGGAGGGGTCAAGTGCAACTCTATCAAAAATTCAAGGGGGTTTATTTTAATTAACCCAATATTAATACAAGATTGTACGAACCCTTTAATTCCCTTTGAAGTAGTGATATGAAGGGTACCAACTATAAAAAGTTCCTTTCAAAGTTTTGAAATCAGTATCAATGAATTTTTGGATCTCTCGATCACTCTATTATATCATAAATAACTCTATTGCTTTCCATGTTTTAGTCATAACTCACTTATGGAGAATAATGAAAATATGTTCAATCCCTCCAGGGCAGAGATTCTGAGGGACTTTCTTCTCCCCTCAATCAGGGAGAAGCACTCCCGCATGGTCACAAAATGATTATTGTTGATGTTTACAACACTCATCCACGCCACTTATTCGATGGCATGTAAGGTGTAACACAATCTTAATAATCTTCTACCATAATCGTGATATTCTTCTAACATAATCTTGATATTCTTCCAACATAATCTTTGATATTATCCAAAAATTTTGTGCTATACTTTGTTTGTTATCATATTTCAATATTCTTTAGATTTTTTTTCACTGCACTAATACTCTATATTCCTCTTTACGAGGTGATCTCCTAGAACATAGACTTGCCTTCTTTATATCCCACAAAAAGTTTCATGGGAAGAAAATGAGCAAGTCTATGCCCTCTGGAACCTGGATAAGAAAATCAAAGAGATTTCCAATTTTCGATGGTACTAAAGAGATTGGTCGGTTTTGTAACTTTTGTTTCTCTGATAACAATAGGATGGAATGGCGTATGACAGAATATACATCAGAAAACCAAGTATTATTTATTTTAGTAGATTTTTTTAATCTTATAATATCTTAATTATTTAATTTACCCTTAGCCTATTGATCTATGTAGGAAGATGCCTACACAATAGTTGCAATGACTTGTGGCAGAATAACCAATGTTGATGAAGGAGGAGATATGATGCAAAATCTTGATCAATAGGATCCTCCCGTGTAGCCAATTTTGATGCAAGCGGAGATGTGATGCATATTCTTAACCAACAGGACCCTTCCAATGCTAATGCTGAAGGGGATCAAAATCTTGGGTGGCTCTACAAAATCTTGACCAAGATGATCTGATAAATGTTGAATTTTTATTTCAAGATGAAAACCCAATCATTGATGAGGTTTAGGCTCATGGAAGATGTCCCTGCCATGGGAAATGGGCAAGAACAAGCTGGTGAAGGTGGAAATGGAATATTGTCAAGAACAAGCTGTGGTGGTGTTGCAAGATCAACGAGAGAGTCTTGACTACTTGTCGCGCCCTAAAATATGGCATCGGTACAGTGACCCCTTTTGAAAATGAGTTTTTGGGTTTTGAAAAATCATGCGTGTGTGAGAAAATTAATTTTTTTGGTGTAAAAGTATATTTAAAAAAACATGGTATTTTTGAAAAACAAGACAAGGTTGAGACTACAAAATGCGATAGCTTTAGCCAAATATTTTGAAAAATGATTTTGTATAAAAATGGAGTCATCACTTGGTATTGAGTTAGGGTGTACTAAGTCACCTAAAAAAATCTTTAACAAAACAAAACAAAAATTTTTTTAGAAAAAATTATTTGAAAACCCTTTTTCAACTCCGGTTTGCGAAAACAAGATAAAAAGGTTTGGGAGTCACATTTGAAGAAAGGGAAGGCAAAGGCTTATGCCTAAGGCATCCTTTCAACCTAACCTGAAACAAATTGCAAGGCCTAATAAAAGATTTTCTAAAATAATCCTAAATTCTATTGTATTTGGATGTAACTATATGAATGCAAACCTAGACCTAAAAGAGATATCGAGAGAGACAAAATATCCCTTCAAAGTTAAATTGAATTATCGCATTAATTGCGAAACCTAAAAAGAAACCTTGGAGGGGTCATGAGTGATACAAAATTAGACTCAAAATAAAATAAAATAGAGTTTTTAGATATAAGTGACCAAGAAAAGGGAATGCAATATAACAAGTACGGGGAACAAGGCTCGTGACAAAATATTCCTTCTTGTAAAGGGATAAATAGCGTGCTAAGGTTACAAAAACCATATTTGCTATTCCCGTGTTCAAAGGGTGACTCTTCCTAGCCTAAGCAAGCAAATGATGTATCTATCCTAAAATTCTATATGAAATGCAATCTAGTCATGCTGTCGCGTCCAAAATCGATAGTACACTGTGAGGTCATTGACTGTCGCATCCCAAAAGGCGATCTAGTCCAGTGACCCTTTTGAAAATATAGGTTTTTGGATTGTGTGTGTGAAAAAATTTGAGTTTTTAGTAAAAAAGTGTTATTTTAAAAAAATAGTATTTTAAAAGAAAATAAGGCCGGGACTAAAAGTGCGACAGTTTTGACCAACTAATTTTGAAAAAGGGTTTTATTTTAAAAATAGAGTCGTTACTTGGTATTGAGTTAGGGTGTACCAAGTCACCCAAAAAATTGTACAACAAAACAAAACAAAACAAAAATAAAATATTTAGAAAAAACATTTAAAAACTCTTTTTTGACTCCGGTCTACGGAAAAAAGAGAGAAAAAAGGTCTGGGAGTCACATTTGAAGAAAGAGAAGGCAAAGGCTCACGCCTAAGGCATATTTTTCACCTAACCAAGGCTAGTTGTGAGGTTTAATCAAAATTTTCTAAATTAAACCTAAGTTCTATCGCGTTTGGATGTATCTATATGAATGAAATCAGTAAATCTAATGTGAATATTGGGCGGGTCAAAATGTTCCGTCGAGACTTAGTCGGAGTTATCACATCAATTGCGAAACCTAGAATGAAGCCTCGAGGGAGTCACGAGTGTATATGCAAAATAGAATGCAAAAAGAAAAAAGAAAATAATATAGATAATAAGTGTCCAAGAAAGTGGGGATGCAATATGACGGGTATAGGGAACTAATAACTCATTATTGATATTTTTCTACTCACGGAGGAGAGAACGGCCTGTCAATCCATCGTTTTCCACGAAAATAGACGACTATCTTAGTTGGAGCACACAAAATGACCTAGCATCTAAGTGAAATGCATCCTAGATGTTCTACACTTTCAAATGCTAAATATAGATAATAATAATAAAATATATACCAAAAATCATGCAAATATGAAAAATTCTAAAAAGAATGTGTTGTGAAATGAGATGCCATGCAAGTGAGTGAAACTAGCACTAAAATGCCCTAAGAGTCTAGCGTTGGGCTAGCCTTTTTTAGGAATTCCCCTAGCGTTGGACTAGCGGGGAAGTGATAAAACCACAACTAGCGTTAGACTAGTGTGGTAACGGAATAACAAAACTGATAAAACATGAATTAAAATAGTAAAATATGAATCAAAAGCAAGTAGACATATAAGAGCACATAGGAGCACATAACATGTAAACATGATATTCTAGATGCAAAAATCCTAAAGAAAGCAGTAAAACATATAAGCATACAAGCATGCGAAAAGCACATAAGATCCTAACTATTACACCGGCGGGAATTGACTTATAATTAAGGGGGGAAAAATTAAAAACGACCTATCTATTACATATATCTATCTAAATACATAATTTTGCTAAAATATAAGAAATGTAGCCTAACTATTACATTGACTAACTAAATAAAAAATACATTACACTTTTTTTGCCCAAATAATAAAATTTGAAATTAAATAACATAAAATGCATAAATACACAAAAAGCATGTAAACTAAGAAATATATGAAGAAACATGCATAAAAATCACATAAAGGCATGTTGGGGTACATAAATATGAAATTAATGAGAAATAGAGATACCTTTTTGAAGATCCGGTACAAATTCTTAAAAATGCAAAAAAATATGTCAAGAAACCTCGATATAAACAAATAAAGGCTAGAATATAAAATCCTAATAAAATTAGGGTAAAAATATAAATTCTATGAAACTAAGGGGGCTACAAGTAAACTTCTATAAAGCTTAAGAGGTAAATATTAGAAATTCACAAAGTCTAAAGGGGTAAAAATGCAAAATCAAAATAAATTGGAGGGAACAAAACAATAAATTTCAGCAAAGTAGGAGGCATAATTACAACTAATTACCGATTTAATTGAAAGACTAAACTTAAGGGGGGTCAATTTGCAAACACAAGGGACTTAAATGCAGAAATTAAAGATGCTCCATGGCATAGTGACTAAAAAAAAATCCTAAGGGGCAAAAACATAAATATGTACTCTATGAGGAAGTAAACATAAGAATAAGAGAGCAAAACTAAAGTAAAATAAAATCAATTAACTTAAGTTAATTTAACAAACTAAACTGATTAAAAGCATCTAAAACTAAATCAAGACACATCAAAAATAAATTAAGAAATTAACTAAAATTTTTAAGAAAACCCATATTCAGTTTCCTCAAATTCCTTTTAATTGAATAGATTAAATATTTAATTAAAAACTTAACTAAGCAAAAATTAAACAAAACAAATTAAAACAATTAGATGAATAAATAACTAAATCAAACTCAAAACTAAAACCTTGCTTGCTAACTTGTGTTTCTTTTAGTTAATTAATCAAATTATCAACCAAACAATACTATAGACAAACACTAAAATCTATTAAAGCCAAAATTGAAAACTAAAACAAATGTTAAAATCCATTAATCAAAACAACACAAAAATCCCCTAATTCCATTCTTCTTCCAGGAAAAAAAAAAAGAAAAAGTCCCCCAAGACCCAATTCCCTATAATCTCTATTCCTCGCCTGATTCTGCTCTATCTTGCCTTTATTTCTCTTCGTTTCTATTCTTTCTTTTTTTTTGAATTCGGCACAAGGCCTACATGGGATTTGGGGGAAAGGGAAACCTAAACCTAATTCCACAATCCATCCCTAAAAGGTAATTGCTGACTTAAGGGAGGGACCATGGGGCTTAAGTACTATACACTACGCACACAAAGTCCCGATGTGGGACATGGCTTTTTTTGAATTCGGCACAAGACCTATAGGGGATTTGGCGGAAAGGGAAACCTAAATCAATTTCACAATCCATCCCAAAAGGCAATTGCTGACTTAAGGGAGGGACCGTGAGGCTTAAGTATTATACACTACGCACATAAAGTCCCGATGTGGGACATGGCTTTTTTTGAATTCGGCACAAGGCCTACAGGGATTTGGGGGACGTTTCTATTCTTTCTGTTCTTTCTTTTTCTCTTTTCTCTTCTCTCTCAATTCTCTCCTTTTTTAGATTCTCTGACTCTTTTTCTTTCCTTTCTCTCTCGCCTCTGTCTCTCTCAATCTCTGGCTCTCTCTATTTCTTTCCCCAATTGATCTCTTCTCTCTCTCATTCTCTATCCGTTTATCTTTCACTTGAACTGAAAGCCTCAATTTTCTTTCTTTGTCTCCAGTTTCACTCTCTGCTCTGTCTCTCTTTCTTTTCCTTCCGTTTCTTTGCTTCTCTTCGTCTCTATGTGATCATGTGCTTTGATTTTCTTTTCTCTAATCTGATAGGGCGTTGTGGCGATTTTTGGGAGAGGGCAGCGGGTGATGGGTCTGTTTTGGACTTGTGGCCTGATTATGATGGAGCTTTTTGGTGGTTGAATAAAGTTGATTGAGGGCTGCTTTGTGATGGTGGTGTGAGGAATTGGGTGATGTTGATGGGAGTCGTGGTGATTTGTTTCGGAGGTGTTTTCTTTGTAGGCCACTGGCAGCGTTTGGGGCTGGTTTGGGTGGCAATTTGAGGGGCATTTGTGGTTGTCTTTGTAGTGTTTTAGTGACTGTTGTTGCTAGTTAGCAAGGGGCTTACGGGTTTGATTAATGATTTTGGGCAATTGTAGCTAATTTGGTGGTTGTGTGCTTATGAAGAGACGGTTGTGGTTGAATTTTGATTGAATTGGGGTTGAATGAGGGTCATTGGGAGGCTGTCTGTGGTTCATGGTGGTTGGGTTGCTGCTGGTGGTTGCTTGGAGACTGATGGAGGTTGTCCGTGGCGATGTGGGTTGGACTGCCGTTAAAGACACAGTGGCGGTATGTGGCTAAATTGAGGGAGTAAGTAGCAGGGAAGGTGCAAATTGGTGATTTTGTGGGACTGATTTGGGTGGCTTTGGGTGGCCGAAGATGAATTGTTGCTGGTGTTTTTGTTGTTTTCTTTGCAGGTTTGGGCAGTTGGTGGTTGTGGTTGGTTTGTGTTGTTGTTTGGTGGTGGTGATAATTCTTGGGGTTGTGAGGGGGCTGGGCTAGCTAATGACAAGGTGGAGCTATCAGAGCTCCGGCGAGCTGGCTGACGATGATGTAGTTTGTAGGTGATTGAATTGTTGGGTTTGGCTTTGTGTTGGTTATGGGTGGTGGTAGCGACTGAGACTGTTACTGGGTGTGTTTATGGAGGTTTTGGGTGGTTGTTAGAGGTTTGGGGATTATTGAAGATTGCTTTAGCTACCGATTGTAAGGACCTGTGATCTTGATGGTGGATGAATTGAGGCTGGTTGTGGTGATTTTGTGGAGTTAGTTTTGGCAGGAAACGGGGGTGAGAAAAAGAAAGAAGCAGCATAACCCATAAACAAGAACACAAAAACAGAAACGAAATTGAAAAAAATTCTAACAAAAACTCAACAAAAAAAATTCCAAACAATTAAAACATAATCAGGTTTATAAAATGACAGGAAGTGGATCAAAATAAAGAGAAAAGAATTAAGGAATTACTATTTTGAAGTTGGAAATTAATTTGATGATGATGAACAGTAAAGAGCAAAAATCAAAGTGACGGCTTGTGTGTGTATTTTTTGGTGAATGAGTGTGTGTTTAATCTCAAAATGGATAAAAGGGTATGTGTTTTAGGGTTTTTGATTTTTCTCTTCTTTTTTTTCTGATTTTAATGGGGGTATTTATAGAGTTTAATAGTTTTGGCCTCTAAAAATATCCAAAATAACTAGAATGCCATTGGTAATAAAAATCTTAATTTTATTTTAAAAAATTATTTTTGACACAAAAAAATTAAAATTAATACAAAAATGATAATAAACTCCAAAATTTGCGAAAAAATTTAAAATGGATTTCAAAATTCAAAAAATAAAGATTAGAGCTTAAAATTGGTCAAAAATGCATTCAAGGTGTGAAATGACTATTTTGCCCCTATACTAACAAAATGCACAAAAATAGCTATTGGCCTCGAAAAAGTGCCAAAAATAAAAATAAGCTTAAAACCCTAGAAAATAAATTTAGGACTCAAAAATTGGTGAAAAAGACGTTTGGAATGTGCAATGATTATTTTGCCCCTAAACGCATTATTTATAGAAAAAATAGCAATCGTCCCAAAAAAAATCAAGAAAATTTAGAAACATGCTTAAAAAGTTGAAAAATAAATTTTGGATTTGAAATAAGTGAGAATAATGTTCGGGGCGAAATTAACATTTTGTCCCTGTGCTGGTGAAATATAGAAATGTCGCGTCCCAAAATCGATGAGGTACTACGGTGGGGTCGTTGACTATCGTGCCTTAAAAAGGCAATCCAGTCCGGTGACCCTTCGCGAAAAGATAGGTTTTTGAAAAAAACCGTGCGTGTGTGACGAAAATCAAGTTTTTAGTGAAAATATGTACTTTAGGAAAAATGATATTTTAAAATAAATAAGGCCAAGATTAAAAGTGCGACAAGTTTTGGCCAACTAATTTTTTGAAAAAGGGTTTTATTTTAAGGAAATGGAGTCGCCACTTGGTATTGAGTTAGGGTGTACCAAGTCACCTGAAAAATCATTTATCAAAAGAAAAATCTTTAGAAAAACATATTTAAAACCTTTTTTCGACTTCAATCTACGAAAAAAATGAGAGAAAAAAGGTCTGGGAGTCACATTTGAAGAAAGGGAAATCAATGGCTCGCACCTGAGGCACCCTTTCCACCTAGCCGAGGCTAGTTGCGAGGTTTAATCAAATTTTCCTAAATTAACTCTAAGTTCTATCACGTGTGGATGTATCTAAATGAATGCAAATCCTAAATCTAATGTGATATTGAGAGGGTCAAAATGTCTTGTCGATGCTTAGTTGAGATTGTCACATTAATTGCGAAACTCGAAGTCGAGACATCGAGGGAGTCACGAGTGCCTATGCAAAAATCAAATGCAAAAAGAAAAGAAAAATAGTAATATAGATAATAAGTGATCGAAGAAAGTGGATATGCAACATAACGGGTACGGAGAACTAATAACTCGTGACTCAATGTTTCTACTCACGGAGGGAGGAACGGCATGTACGCCACCGCTTTCCACGTAAATAGGTAACTATTTTTAATCGGAGCCCTACAAAATGAACTAAATTCTAAGTGAAATGTAACTTAGATGTCATGTACTTGAAGGTGTGTTAAAACAAATAAATAATAATAGCAATACTAATAAAAATCATGCAAAATGGAAAGAAAATTGAAAGTGTATAAAGTGGGATGTAAAACGCACATGAGTATACCTAACACTAGAATGGCCTAAGGGTCTAGCATTGGACTAGCCCTTTTTAGGGATTCCCCACTAGCGTTGGACTAGCGGGGAAACGATAAAGCCACAACTAGCATTGGACTAGTGTAGTGACGGAACAATAAAACTGATAAAACATGAATTAAAGCAACGAAGCATGAATTGAAAGCAAGTAAACATATAAAGATATATAATAACACGTAGGAGCAAGTAGCACGTAAACATGATATTTTAGATACAAAATCTTAAGAAAAGCGGTAAAACATATAAGTGCATAAGCACACGAAAGCATATAAGCCCTAACTATTACATCAGAGGGATTAACTTACAATTAAAAGGGAAAAATTAAAAATGACCTATTTATTACACTTGCTATCTAAATACACAAGTATTTGTAAAAAATACTAAATGAAAATAATCTAACTATTACATTGACTATCTAAATACAAAATATTCTCCGAATAATAAAATTTGAAAATTAAATAACATAAAGTAAATAAATACGCAAAAGCATGTAAAAATAAGAAATATATGAAGAAAATGCATAAAAATCACATAATAGCACATTGAAGCACATAAAGAAGCGATTAAAAGGCAATGAAAATATCTTTTCACAAAGACCCGATACTAATGTTAACAAGATGAATAAACACATCAAGGTATCGCAATATAAATGGATAAAGTACAAAATATGTAAATATTGACAACTTGGGAGAAAATGTAAAGTCTAGCAACTAAGGGGACTAAAAAAACAAATTCTATAAAGCTTAAGGTGCAAAAATTAGAAATTCACAAAGTCTAGAGGGGTAGAAATGCAAAATTAAAGTAAATTGGGGACAAAAATAGTAAAATTCTAGCAAGTTGGGGGTAAGAAACAAAATTTCAGCAACTACAGGCAATAATCATGAAAATCAATAACACATAGGGGTTAAATACAAATTAATAGCTTCAAGGTAAAAAGGGAAATTTTAGAACTTAATTAGAAGGGACTCAAATTGTAAAGAGGCAATTTGCAAATAACATGGGCTTGAATTAAACAAACTGTCGCAGTCTGAAAATCGAGAAAATGTGGATGGGGTCATTGGCTGTCGCGCCCCGAAAGGGCAGTCTAGTTTGGTGACCCTTTTCGAAAA